>NJDC01024298.1:0-10649 GCA_002245475.1 Calephelis virginiensis | reverse complement strand
TGTTGGTCTAGTGCAAAGATACCTCAACTTTTATGGTCCAGCAGAATTTTAAAATTAAGGTACTTTGTAGCGCCCTCCATTTTTGTCATTTTAAATCCTCAATTATTGTTGTCTGGAGATTACTTTAATCTGATAGTAGATGTTTGTGCAACCTTATGATATTAATCTTAACACTTAAAACACACAAAAATTAATACTAGTTAGCACTACCTCATTCTTTCTAGGCTCCTTATATTCAGGCCTCCAGTGTCCGCAAGTGGGCATTATCTCCCAAGACTTTGGGAAAGACTGGTCTAGCATTTATTAATATTTTTTTGTTATTATGGTACCTTTTAGTATTGTTGCATTAATCGTCTTAGACAAATTATTGTGATATTACATTAAACTCCTCAATATTTCTTGTAATATTTATCTAATATATGTTTTAGTTTATACACTGCTGTTTAGGAATTTGCATTACTGCAATATGGCCTAACAAAGTTTTTTGAAACGTCCAAGTTGTAAAATTGGAAGATATTTACAAAAATGCTGGCTGTTCCAGAAAAAAAAAGAGATTCCACTAAGCTATTTAAGTTACCATTAACCATTTCACAAATGGTACAAACAAAAATATTACTATTGTATTGTAACGTAATAAACCCAAATACTTCACCTGGGTAGTAAAATTGGAATAATAGTATTAGTGACAAAATTTAAGCCACCGGGTCTAATATTAGTCAGAGACTAAGAGCCTCTAATATAATGCTTGTATAAAATGTTGCTGAAAATCTTAAATTTTTATTAGAGACTGACTGAAGTTTAAGCTTATAAATCTAATTTTGTCTTAAGTTTCGGTCAAAAATAATCAAAGCTTTCAACCAAGACAAAACTCCTGTGTTTGTGAATTAGGTATGATGCATTGTTCAGCAAATTTCTCAACTATTTGGTACTTGATTGGGTATTTATTTAGTTTATAATGTATTACAAATATGTGTGGCCAATCACATTTTTGTAATTCAGTATATCATTCATATTGAGTATTATTATATTCAGTATAACTTTATAACTTAATTTTCAAATACTTTAAAAGTTATTCTGCTGTCAAGGTTAAGATAAAACCAAAAATCTCAATTTATTTAAAATCTTTCGAACAGTTTTTATTTATAAGTGTTGTAACAAATTTGACTTTGTTTTATACAAAACTGATGTTTAGTAACATTTATTAAGATTAATAAGATAAAAATATGTTTATTTCAAAGTTACTTTGTTTAATAATTGGTCCAGAGATATTTACTTATTTTTAACAATTATTAATTACTTGAATGCTTTTATAATATGTTTTCCCTGTTTTTTTATATTTCTCTAGCTTATCTTATCATGTTAAATAGTAATGTTATCTTGAATTGGGTAATAAATGTCCAACCCATATCAAGATAACTAATAACCCATTAAATATTATAAAAGTAGGTTATTAACTTGCCAAATTGCCACAGATATACTTGAAGAAAAGGTAATAAGAACACTAAAATAAACCAATTTCTATAACTACAATGTTGCTAAGAATTATCTTGATCACATCATTAACATTCAAACAAAAAAATTGCGTTAAAATGGGCGATCCATTCTCAAGCTAACATAAAGTGCCACAGACACACACACATTGAAACATCAAATATAGAACACTCCTCTTGCTTCTGCAGGGGTTTCAAAAATTAATGTAGATGCGTGCTATGCTTATTGCCATTTATGTCTACAAAACTTATTAACTATAGTAATAGTTTAGTATACTAACCAAGAAACAAGTTCTATGGGAGATATATGGCCATTATTAATAACCTATCTACAGGCTTACTAGATTTTTGTTGCTGAGATATTTTAGTTAGTTATTGAAAAATAACAGCGGTTACCTGGTAACTGATGTAAATTGGCACAATCTATTAGATTAGGTTAATATGTTGAAATTGGTCTAGTATTATCTTAGTCATCAAAAATGTGACAAAAAATAATGTGAGGAAAATTGCAGTCTAATAATAAACAGATCATACGTCTTTATAACACATACAGCTATTGTCATTATGTAATATAGTAAACCAGTAACACATTGGCAAGCTTTCAGTTTGAAAATATTTAGTGTACATTAATGCCTATGACAAATAAGTGGCATTGTATTTACAATTGACATGTGTTTCTCTTCAGTCATTACTTATGGACTCTATTTTTTTGTAATGTAGATAAATTAATAAAAAAATAAAAAAATAATTGCTCAATCAGAATTTTTTTTTTGCTAATGGTAGATGTTAATGGTGATTTTAAACATATTATTCATAAATTAGTAAATATAATTTTGGAATGTCATGTTCCAAAAATATGTAGTACTACTTCTATTAAAACCTCTGACTTATTTTGTCTTGGATTGACTTGCGGAGATCTAAGATATAGAGAGCTGTCAGTTGTCTTGGCTTCTGATAAATATGTTAAATCAACCTACTATTTTGACTCCTAAATATTCCTTGTAATATATAACATTTGATCGCTCATTGGTTGAGTGGCTAGCGTACACGCCTAACTACACCGATCAATTGCGAGTCTTGGGTTAGATTCCCGACGGGAGCAGGCATTTGTGTGATGAACATTTAGATTTTCTAGTCTGCATTTCAGGGTCTGGGTGCTTATTAAATTTATTCTGGTATCTATTTAAGTATTTCTATGTATTATAATCGTTGACTAACACCCATAACACAAGCATATAATTTGCTTACTTTGGGGTTAGATTCAATTTGTGTAACTTGTCAAGGGATATTTATTATTTATGTAATAATAGTAATAAATATTGTAACAGCTGCGTAAATGTAAATATATGTGTAAAAAACAGAAATTATTATTTTTGTGCTAAATCCTTTGTCAAATATTATTACTTCTTCTTCGCAACCACTGTTTCTGATAATTATCATATTTTACTATTATGAAAAATGAGAAAGGGCATGTTTCATGTGAAAAGAATGATAGATAAATGATTGATAAGTCATATACACTATGCCAATATGAATGGATGTAGGTATTGCAGGGAGACTTAGGTTTACCTTCCACAATCAAATTTTTCGAGTTTTATCTGAGTGTTGTGTTAAGCATCTTTGATACTGGCAAATTCTTGAAAAGAGTTTTGAATATGAAGGAAGCTGGGCATGTATGCAAGGATTGTGATATTTGGCATTTTTTTTCAATTAATTTATTTCCTTTTAGTTCTAGAAGTTTGAATTGTCTCTTGTCTGTGAGTAAAGGTTATTTACAACCTTTAGATCCATCTGTAGGTTCTATAAACTATAAAATATTAGGTATCATTAGACTCCTTTTAAATTAGGGTCTGTAATGAAAGATTCATGTTAGAAATATGACAAAATCAGATTAAAATCTGTGTAACAAAATTTTGAAATTAGAAAAACTAATTTATTATTATTCCTGTCTACCTGCCAATGAACGATGTAAATGTTGTTGCAGGTAATTGCAGAGCTATGTAATCACAAAAGCATGGCTGTCGAAAGGGCGAGGGTGCCCCTGCTTCATGAGGAAAGACCGCACACACACCATGGTAATACGTTTTTTTAATAGTTTTGTATGATAAACAAACAAAATAACAAAAGGAAATAAAAAAGTCATTTTATGAGCCTATAATACTTTAGTGATAAAATTGGTTGTCTATTGTTTTCCCGAAAAATATATGCCATATATTCAAGTGCCAGAATTTCATTTGCCCAAATTTTTATTTGACCGAATGTTTTAACGAATAATATACTTGTGACATACTCTTCTTCGCCCTAAAATTAGTTTCCATAATGAAACGAGTGCCATACGTATTGTTATCCATTTTATTGATTGCAATAATATTATTCAACAGGATATTTAAATGCCTCACAAAAATTTGTATTTGCATTAAGTAAAATGTGGATTGTAAAAAATATATCATAGTACGATTATGTATTTCTAATAAATATGTGACAGTATGATTACATATTATAGTTGTTTCTATTTCTAATACCTATTTATCTAATATCTAGAACCTCTTTATACAGTCAATCTTCAGCTACAGCTTCAGCACGCTCTCTTCGCGGCACGTACGTTGTCTTCCATGTTCTAACCTTTTTTTTTAACGTGTGGAAATCCATCATGGATACCCTCCACTTTCGGGGGAAGTGGCGGGTTATGTGAGATTCCTAGTTCCTACTCACTAAAACCACACGGTGTCCTCCCCTTCGCCAGGTACCGGGGCTGTGGGGACGCTTTCGCAAACTTCCACTGCCCCGGCGGCGCTGGATCCAACGATCCTCTTCTGCCAGCCCCACTCAACAAGGGCCGCTTACGTCTGAAGTGGTGCATATAGACACAGCGTGCACCACTTTGGGGTTCCAGTGGCGACAGGCTCCCCCGTATCTGCCGCAACCCCATCTCGAACGGGCAGGCCAGATGGAAAGCCCGCTCTCCTTCTCCGCGGGCCGTGCTGCCGCCATCCCACGCGGGCCAATTGGCCATTGTGTGCGCTCCTCGTGTCCCCTCTTGGACAGAGAGAGTTACTGAGGGGCGCAATCTCTGGTCTGTACTGGTTCCATCGGGGTCCCGCCTCGACTCCAGCTACTCAGCCGAGTGGACACGGCAAGGCTCGGATCCTAGAGGGAGGGGGGGGGGGCGGTGTTTCATGTTCTAACCTAACCTAACCATAACTAAACCTATTGATATTTTAGTATAACACGAATTTATGTTCTTTTTCTAACAATTATTTTGATTGTAAATGATGTTATGGCTTATAATAATACCGCTAGCAAATGAAATGATTGAAATTGACTTTATGAGTACACAATGAGTATGCCATATGAAATAGCAGGTGAAATTATGGCAAATGAAATTCTGGCAAGTGGGTGTAACCGGATAAAATCATAACTCTTACGTTGGCCTTGTCGTGGTCAAACACAAAAAATCAAACATCTACAATTGAAATAACACTAAATTGCGAGTGTAAAATTATTATACAGTATTTTTACAAAATGTTGGTAATGTATTACCATTATAACAGTCAGACATTGGGTTTTTGTTCATTTTGCAGGTTTAATTAATGTCTTTACATATCGTAAGTTATACATACCTTAAAAAAAACCTATCGTATTACAAGTAGATCAATAGAATCAACGAAACATTTCTGTTACAATAACAATTAGTTCAGCAATATGGGTAAGCTCTTGTAAATTTTGGCGCCATTTCAATAAAAGGGTAATTACTACATTCCTGGGTTATCTTTGGGAACACCGGAACATAAATAGATAACCGGATAACGATACAGTCCTGTTCAAAATTGGACGTATGGTCACGTTAGCAATATATGACTATAAGGCTGAGCGCATACTGTTGTCAAGATAGTTTTAAAATATACTTGCGTTACAATTCGGAAACGCGCAAATATCGAACTGAACGTCTCAAAAAATACTAATACCAACAAAAAATCATCGACAGGTCTAACGTTATATATTATTTTATGCTTACGATTGTCGGCTTCAATATTTTTGTTTTCATGCCGGCGCGCCCATCGACTGCAGAGTGTGCAGACTGCAAAACAGTATAATGTTTATCTTAAAACTGTCGTGACTACTATGTGCGCTCAGTCTTAGTTTAAAATCTATAAATATGTCTTCTATCAGCAACTATTGGTTGTTGTTGAGTTGAATGGATTAACTTCATTGAGTCAATTGATAAATTGATAGTAGAATGTCAAAACAAGTGACGTGTGAATTCCCGCCTGCCGACGTCACAGAATAAATAGTTTATACTCTTCAACGTCGGCCCTTGGCGGAATTCCGTTGTTTACACACTTTAAATATCACTTGTTCAACAATCTTGCTTAATAACGTTCTGTCAAACTATCAAATATAAAGTGATTTAACCCTATGTTAGAAGCTAACGTTAACCGCCTCGTTGGTCGATGCTCTAGTGTATGTACACGCCTAACTCCACCGACGTTTTTTTTGGCATCATCGTGAATGAAGGTGGTCGTAATTTTTTCATTATTATTGAATTTCGTGTTGAGTGAAATTGGTTAATTTAGGTTGGAATTAGATTAATTTTGTTCAGTGAAAGTGCACAAATGAAATAATCATTGGTGGACCTTTTTTTGGACTGGTTTTGCTAAGGTCGTTACTGACTAGGAGGTCGCATCTGTCCCTCACGCGTATGACTTTAATTATGATGACCACTAACAAACAAATATTGATATTCCAGGCGAGGTGTCGAAGAGGAATCGCCAATTGTCCGGCACTGCCCTGGTCGTGACGTCGCTAGTGTCGGGGGCTACCGCAGGGGCCCTCGCTAAGACTGCCATAGCTCCACTGGATCGGTGCAAGATCAATTTTCAGATATCGTGAGTTGCTTTAAACTTATACGGAATATTTTGGAACAGATAAAATAAGATCGCCTCTATGGTCTAGCGGTTCAGGCGTTTGACTTGACTTCATGAGGTCCCAGGTTCAAATCATCGGTCATCATCAAGGTCGGGCAACAAAAACATGTGGTTTTTTCCAATTTTCTAATAAAAAAAAATGTTGCTAAGGATTGGATATGTGCCTGGTTGGCGATAGGCTTGCCACCTATAACATAGTGGACTTAGTGTCTTCGGCTAGTCGTGGATGCCCTGGTTGATCCTCTGCCAACCTCTTCGGGGATATGGGCGTGAAGATACATTTTTTTAAATAAAATAAGATGTTTCTGTCTCCTGCGAGAATCATATCTTGCTAGGGATAAAAAAGTATGCCTTTCGGCCAAAAGTATGCCTTTCGGCTTTTTTAAGCCAAATTTCGAAGCGATCAGTTTAGTAATTGGGGAGTAACTTTACAATATGTCCAAATTTTTAAATATCTAAACGTCTTCAAAAACTTTCGGTTTATTAATAACGTTAGCTATTGTTCGCTGCATAAACCTCATATTAAAGTTAATTTAGCTCTTCCACGGGAGTCCATTGAGAGTTTGAGACAATAAGTAGTATATATCCTTCTGTAAGTACTTAGTCTACTTTTTGTAGTGATGTGTTAAAATAATTTTGAAGTGAAAGTAAATAGTACATATAAATGCACACGTTTTCGCATTTACTACATTTAAAAAAAGACGGGTTGCACTCCGGGAGTGCCGGCAGAAGTGAAAACTTGAATATTGTTGTGCATTTTTGATATTTTGGAATGGTTAGGGAATAATTTTGCAGGAATTGCTTTAATTATCAGTATGAAGGTTCTATCATTTATGTGGTATAATACAATAGTCTTGTACTTAATTGGACATTTTTGGGTTCGCACTGTAATTACAATCCGTAAAATGTACTAGTACACCTTATTAGTACTATTAGTACCTACCTATTAGTACTCTGTGCTAAACCATGAGCGTACTTCAGTACGCTCACTTCATAATTTACCTCGGACAGTTAAAATAGTACTTATGAGATAAAATATGATGAAATATTTAATTTTTCAAACTTATACATAATTCAAATAAGTATAATATGTATGTGTATATCAATTTTCCTTATTCTATTATTTCCTTTGTTAAACTTACAACTTTTTCGAAAACAGCTAAACTTCTTCACAATATTGTACTGTAATTTCTATTAACTGAGAAACTATGATATACCTACAAGTCGCAAATAAATTAAAATATGTTTTACTAAACTAATATCTATTTTATCTACCACAAACTGCAAAGCATTCAAAGCAAGAAACTGTTTACACTTTACAGTACATTATTTAATACTGCAGTTCAACGCGAGGGGCCGCCCCGTAGTAGATTATGCGATTGTTTTACACTCACTCGTACTGTTATTATCCATTGCGAATCCTATACTATCGGAAATATGTAAGCAATACAAAAACAGCAATTTTATTTTTGATCTCACGCGATTCCGCGAGATCTAAAATGTACTTGCACCGTCTTATTCGCGCATGCGCAGTGCGCCGTCTGACAATCTGACACGAGTTTAGAAGTTTTTACCCATTCCAAAAAAGTGCGCAACGCCGCTTAAGAAGTTTTCACTTCAAAAAAACATTCTATTGAAATCTCAAGTCAAAAAGTAGGTAGCCCATGCCTAACCTACTTTTTCTTATGATGTGTTAAAATGATTTTGAACTGTAACTGAATATTACGTATATATAAATGTACACGTTTTCGCATTTACTAAAAAACAGTCCCTTTAAATCTCGAGAAAAATGTAGACACAAGGCCAGATGATTCTAGAAATGATTTGAGAATACATATTTAATTTTAAAAGAAAAAAATATTAGAATTGTATTTGATATTTCAAATCTTAGCTCAGATTTGCTAATATATAAAATAAAAATCCTAAACTAAACTAAACCTGATCAACATTAGTTTGTTATAATAAAATCATAATATAGGTAGTTATTTGATAAACACCTTTTGTTATTTAAACTACATACAACATTTAATAATTATTGTAATAATTAATTTTTACGTTCCATTGTATGGTAATGTAGATTTTTTATAACTATCTTTGTGTATTAAGGTTTATAATGATTGTTTATAATTAAATGTATCGCAACGAAAAAAAAAGTATCTTTACGCCCATATCCCCGAAGAGGTAGGCAGAGGTACAACCAAAGCACCCACGACTAGCCGAAGACACTAAGTCTCACAATGTGATAGGTGGCAAGCCTATCGCCAACCGGGCACATTTGCAATCCCGATTAACATTTTTTTTAATTAGAAAAATCCAATTTACTTTTTGTTGGCCGACCCGGAATTCGAACCCGGGACCTCATACAGTCAAGTCCAACACCCGGACCGCTAGGCCACAGAGGCGACAATATACAAATCAAATATCGCAACGAAAATATACAAAAGTCCTATACTTTACACTAACCATTTATATTAACATGTTATTACGTCATATATTTAAGTAATATATTTGCGTGATTAGATAAGATTCAAATCATTATCATTCGACTCCAGCGAAGATAGTTCGCGCAGCTAGTGTCTACTTATCTACATAAATATGTGAAAAGTCATGCACGTTTATGATATTTTAAATTACTGAAATAATCATTTATTACTGGGTTTCAACAGTTATCTAACAAAAACCAGCAAGTAACCTTTAGCTATTATACAATTGACGGGTGGTGACAGGAGTCCGCTAGAAGAACATTTCACTGTATGTGCAACGGTGACAGTTGATTGCTGACTGTGGTAGATTAACGGCCAATATTAATAACCAATCCTAATCCAAAACTTGCTGTCCATGATTGATATTTTGATCCATTTTTATGTTACCGCTTACCAATTACATATCTGTGGACAGGATAAATATGGCAATTGGGTATAGGTAGGCCGGCATATACGCAGCTATCTAGATTGCTTGAAATCCATCTTTAGAGATACATTATTGGCCGTAATTCCATTAGTCATGAATTACGTTTGAATATTATAATTTGTTAACCATAATAAGACCTCCATTACGCGATACGTTAGGTTTTGCTGGTAGTTTTCCCACAGTGACTGAATTACGTTTGAGTTAATTTCCGACTGAAACTGGTTTTTCAGTCGAAACCGAAACCGAACTTTGGCCACAATCTAAGGTTCGGCCGAAACCGAAACCTAAACTTACCTGAACATGTTACAAATTTCTATTTATACCGAGTTCTAGTGTATTTCGAACTATATATTTTTTCATAGCCGTACCGACAGTAAGTTATACAGGTAACTACTTAGTAGTGTTATAACTTCATATACAAATAAATTGCTTCATAAAAAAAAAATAAAGACAATTGCTTTAGAATGGAGGTAAGTTAGCGGCGAAATTTGCCGAACGATGGACAGTAATTCGCTAAATAATTGTTTGGAAATAATTGGAGTTTTTTCCTGAAACCGAAACTTAAGCCGAAACAAGATTTTATAGCCGAAATCGAAACCGAAACTTTACGATCGGTCACTAGTTTAAAAGTTTACAATTTAATGTATAAATTTCAGTCACTGCTACGCGCTACGTTATCAGTCAGTCAAATTAATGTAAAAAAATGGTAAAACTGTCAAGCAAAATCTATGTTCTATGTATATGTATGTATCTATGTATTTTACATCTGTCAAAATCTATGTGTAATGGCGGGGCATTATACATAGGTTTGCTGATAAAGTAAAGATATCGACTTCTGTCAGAACCGTACCTCTAGCTAATGCGTTTTCGCCGTGTTGGTCCGGGCTCCTTTGCAGATTAGACCATCTGCCTTCCTGCCGGACAGCTTGTAAAAGACGAGCGTAGGCTTACCTTCACTGACACCGTGACTTCTGACTAGGTGGTAAAGTTTCGCAGCGACTCGCCCGGATTGGTACCACCACCTTACCTATTCCAGCCGCCATAACGTCAGCGCTTGCCGTTGACGTGTTCCGATTCGGAGGAATAAGTAGCCGGCAAAATTACTTTTGCTCGGGGCCTAACATCCCGGCTTCAGGTTGGCAACGCGTCATGTCTGTCTTTGGTGTCTCTGGGCGGCTTGGATTTCTTGCCATCATTAAATCCGTCTGCTCGCTTGCCTTCTAGTATCATAAAAAATAGTAATAGCAGTGACTGTTAAAAAAATCAAAACGTACCACGCAATGGACGTCCTAGCGAGAAAAGAGTTTGGCTATTATCCGAGCCT
>NJDC01024090.1:0-12012 GCA_002245475.1 Calephelis virginiensis | reverse complement strand
GGTATATCTCCTCACATTAGCCTGGTTTCGTAAAACATAGCTAACAAATAAGATCCCTCAACAATTATTTAAAGCAATCAAAATTTGTCTTGTAATTACTTTTCCGAATTATGGAAACAAACGTAAATTATTATAAAAACTTTTCAGCATAGATATTAGATATTTGTTACAGCAGGAAAAAAGCGGAAATGGCTTTCCCCGGATCTTTCAGTTTTTTTTGACTTGCCTATAATCACTATTCGCAGTAACCATTTGTATTATTGACTAGGACACCATAATATGGAACTAATTACTAGCATCGCCTCTGTGGTCTAGCGGTTCAGTTGTTGGACTTGACTGCATGAGGTCCCGGGTTCGAATCCCGGGTCGGGCAACAAAAAGAAAATTGGATTTTTCCACTTTTCTAATAAAAAAAAATGTTGCTCGGGATAGTATATGTGCCCGGTTGGCGATAGGCTTGCCACCTATCACATTATGGGACTTAGTATCTTCGGCTAGTCGTGGGTGCCCTGGTTGTGCCTCTGCCTACCTCTTCGGGGATATGGGCGTGAAGATACTTTTTTTTTTCTTTAATTACTAGCAGCGATATTTCCAAACGAATGCAATTGTAAACCTTCCTTAAAGGAGAGTACTCAGTCCTAAAAGGTCTGCAACGCAACTATATAATGTGATACTCTATGTACTTAAGTGGTAATCAGTTACCGCCTACCTGTTTACTTCCTCTGCTATAAAAAAAATGTTAAGCTTAAGCTTTCTTTTTCTTTCTTTAGGTTTTGGCATTCACGTTAGTATTATGCCATTAGCCAAGTAGAAATTTGCATCAAATGTATCAAAATCAAGATTCAATTGTAATTAGTTATAAGCCGTCAATAAGTTATGTCAAGGTCTTGAGTAAAGCAGTGGCCCCATCACTCAAGCTCGTAAGATTTGGCGGCAACGAGGAAATACACGATATGCTAATTTCTTCATGATTATTCCATTTGTGCACTTTCACTGAACCAAACTGTACAAAATGCCACCAAAATTGACTAATTTCACTCAATATAAACTTTTTATATTCTTTTTTTCAAATTCAATAACTATGAAAAAATTTCGACCATCTTTTCTCTCGATAGTGCCAAAACTCATCTTAAGCTTTGTATGTTGTGTGATTGACGCTAAAAGTTGCCGTCGTTTTCTTTTAATTTTGGCATGGGCATAAGAAAATGCCATTAATATGGATCAAGTTATCACAAGATTTTGTGAAATCCTGTTTGAATAAATCAAAATAATACCTAAATCCAATAGCCTGTTGCTTAAGTTAAGCGACGGCATCTTTACAAAATGCTGACTGGCAACACTGGAAGTATCGTTTTTTTTATTCTGGGTGTTCTTACTAATACTTTCCCACTAATCTGGCATCTCAAGTACTGGCGAGACCCACCGTTGATTCTTCGAAAAGACCATTTACCTTTAAATTTGCCATCAACGAACCCCCCGTTGTGTGATGGAATGACATCATGGCGTGTGTTTATGGTTCATATAATATCTAAACGTTAGTTTCGCTAAACCTTCATAACCGCTTGACTGATTTCTTTATTTTTAATTTCGTCCCTATAATACATGAAATAATAATAAAAAAAATTAATGAAAAGCTGAAAAACGAAATTTTCAAAATTAGCAAACTTTAAACTAATCACTAATTCAAAGATTCCAAGGAGCGCCGAGTAGGTGTTACTAAAACCAATGAGTCTATTCCAATTTGTTGCTATGTTATAATCTTTGGTTTGGGCTTAAATATCTGCCTTTAGTAAAGTTTAATTAATTTGCCTTAGAACATCACCCGATCTCATAAAATCTAGCATGTCTGGGTCTTATGTAGAAGATGCGTCTCCCTTAACTCAGATCTTCGAGTGAGATTTACTAGCATTGAGAAAATATGTAATACATTGATTTTTTATAAATCATTTGCTTGTGCACTTTAACTGAATAAAATTGTACAAATGTCACCAAAATTGACTCATTTCACTCCTTTCCATTCATTCCACCAACATTCCGTCTAACTGTTAGTAATAGAGTTTTATTCAAATTTGATTCAAGTTTCTTTTCCATGTTCAGTATATTTAAAAAAATATATGCTTATACCGTGATTAATTTAGGCTTAAGAAAAGCTTAGCTTTATTTGAGTCAAAATATGACAAAGATATGTTTTTTTTGTGTAGGTATATTTACTAAAATCTGTCTAAAAATTAGAACACCTATTTTGAAAAAAACTTTATTTACTAAAAAAACTAGGACAGTATATTATTTAACTGCAAGTACTATAAAATTAGCCAGTGGAAAACTTATCACATAAAGATTCAGAATGAGTAAAGCTAAACAAAAACTTGCCACTTACCCAACAATCTACCATCTCATGATTAATGTTCTAACGATATCTACCACTGATTCGTCGAACAGATCGTTGCCTTTAATTCACCACTAACCCCCGTCGGGTTATAGAATCATAGAGTGTGGTTATAATCTGGCTTTGTTTAAAAGTAGAAGCGATCTAGCAATGCCTTTTTTATGAAATACCATTTCATTTTAACTAATTTAAAGTTATTATATTAAAGAAATAAATCAAAAAGTGTGTGTAATTAGTACTTCATAAATAAAATTTAATATCAATAATAATGTTGCAAACTGCACAACAATAAAAAGTTTTCATACAATAATTACTTTGGAAATTATAAATAGTGTAGGTAGGCAACCCCAAATTCAGATCCTATTTCTATTTGGAATCAATTTGGTTTTTTTGAAGCAGAACTGTTAGATACTGCAAGTTCTGTCGAAATACAGAACTTAGTCAATACCACAAACAATAAATAGTACACACGAAGAGGTCACCACTTAATTTTTGCTACCCTGGTACTAAGATCAAAATTGTTTTAAAACTAACTTTTAAAACATTGTTGCTCTTTGCTACCTTCTATGATTAATATTTTTTGTATTCAATAATATGAATGGCATAAATAACAAAAGACGCTTTTTCTAAAAAAACTAACTTTACCTAAGAACTTCATTTTAGTTTCATATACTTAGAAATTATAAAATTATTTAAGCAATAGAAATTTGATACAGAAAAATACATATTTTAAAAAATGTATTTGTATTATTTTAATTAATTTGGCAACATTAGCACAATTTTGCATTAATCATATCTTCTACTGCCCTCCGCAAGCTAACAAAAAGTTTCCACCTCGCTAAACAAAGAAATAGTTATCTGTGATAAACCACAAAGAAAACCTACCCTTATTTGACGTTCATAATTTATGTATGTATTGTCACACAACGTATTTAACCTCCGCAGAACATTATTCACACATTATAAATCCTTTCAAGCGTGGAGATAAAGGAACGCACCCATAAACTGAGATGGCGGCATTGACGTATCTTTGACAGATAATTTGGCGGGAAATACATGTTTTGTTTTTATCTAGCTCTAAATAAGGGTTGTGATTTCCGGGCGTAGCATTGTATGTCTATAAGATCTTATATGACCTACTATAAACCTTATGAAACTTAAGACTTTTTGTGTTATAATTAATGTATTGTAAGATCTTGACAGAACAACTATACTTGGTCATGTACGTAAAAATAAAAGTGGCGACTGTAAGATATCATTACATTGCACAGAGTGATTTTTAAAATAATTTTGAAAAGATCAAAAAAGAGTTCATTAAACCGAATTCAAAAGAAATTGGGATATTATTATTTTGTTTTACAGCGGGTAGCACTCCTCAAAATACAACCTAAATATAAAGTCAAGAATGCTCTCAATACCTGCTTAGTCTATGGTTTCCAGACCATTACTCGTCTATTCAGCCGCGCGCGCTATTTTCGAAATTCGAACGTTACGGTGCAAATGGCGTCGTTCGCGTCAAGTTGTCTTATAAACGATCGGATGTCTACAAAATACGAGCAAAAGTGATCGTGAGATATAAATTTTAAAAGAATAACAACAGAGGCATAGCGTACAACTCATTTACTTGAGGCAAATGTTAGATTAGATACGACAGTACTTACGTAGAGTTTTGCTCACCGAAGGAATTAAGCGCAGACCAACGAAAAAAACTTCTCCCAATTCATTAATAAGTCCTTTAAATAAACAAAACAAATTGATTAATTAAGTAAAATTCAAAAACCACTGGTCGGATCTTGATTTAATTTATATGGAACCACCTCTGAATTATTTGGTTCTTAATTATTATCCTACATTTTTTTTATTTTTCGTTAACTAATCGCGTAACAAACATATTTAGAAAAACACGTAGTCCTCTTTTTGGAGTCCGTTTTTAAAAGCATACATACAATGAAAAATATTCCTGTGTCAATGGCTTACTTGTACTTTTTCTTTCATTCAAATGTTTATTTCAGATAAAACAACGTGTTGTGGATCTCTACTCTTGAATCTGTGTTTTAATATTTAAATTCGCTCAGCGACTCAATAAAGTATGCTCTTAAATATTATATATTCTAAGAATCGAATTGCATTCAAAGCATCTAAATCAAATCTTGGATTTTGATTAAGTGTGGCTATACATGCGGGCTATATAAACGTTGACCATTGCCTTTGTTAACAAGCAAAAAAAAAACAATAAGAATGGCGCATTTTGTGTAATTCTTTTTTGGGTGTTCGCGGTTAGGACGGTAATCCTTCTTTTGTTCTTAAGTCTAAACCCGCATTGATTCGGTATTTGGCAGCTCTCAGTCTGTAACTAAGCCACTTATGGCTTACGCGGGTAACTTTTAGCGTTGTTCTTATTTCGATACTCGGAATCGATTGATGCTGATAAAAGTATCGATATCTTATTTTTAAATTAGGTATCGATTAAACACTACGTGTAGGTATAGTTATAAGTGACATATATTACATAGATATAAATTGCTTATTATAATAGATAAACTTTTCAATATACAACTTAATTTGTATTAAAATTTAGATATGTTAATAATAGGTAATTCTGAATTTAAACCACTTTTATTGCTTATTTGTTGCACCATATTATAAAACCGACTAGCCCAATTATGCGCGAATTTCTAATAATGTAAAGCCAGAAGTCCGAATTTTTAAAACACTGTCAAGTGGAAACATATAGACACATATTAGATGGAAAATAAAAAAATAAATGATTAATATAATGGAGTTAAAAAGTAAATTGGATAATTAATTAAAATATATAAATGTTACATTTACTTGTTAATTATCGTTATAACTGATATATCCAGTAAAGGATCAATTAAAAAATATAAACGTTATCGACATTCGATACTCTGATAGGGCAAGTCCTAGCACTAGACCAGCTTGACCAGAACTTTGGCAAATGAAGCGAATGACTACGTCAAGTCCGTCTCGAAATAATACAGAGTAGGTTACGAACATAACGGAGATTTATTTTATTTGATTTACAGATATTTTATTCACATTATTAACTAAAGAATATCTATTTTGCTTTATTAAGGGAAAAAATATGTATATTTTTTAAATATTTATCTAAATTTATTACTAAAATTGAAGAAAAAGAAAGAAAGAAACAACTAAACAAATTTGACGTGAGGTAGCTACTTACATGAAATAATGAAACTAATGGTAAGTTCTAGTGAACATTTCATGTTTTTTTGTAAATATCTATTATATTATTTAAATCTTTATCCTAAATACAGGAAAAGGGCTCAAACAATATTATGATTTATTATAAATATACCAAAATGCAACCAGCGCGGTTATCTTTCAAATTAAATTGATTTGTGAAACACTGATTAACTAAGTACTTAAAATGTTTTATAACATAATTTAATTGGAACTTAAACAGACCAAATAAGCTCGAATAATATTATTATATGCTATCTGCTTGCTGGGAAGAAGAACTAAAAAAACTCAAAGTTTTCATGATGGTTACTTCATGTTTCGTATAATCGTACCAATGTGATATATTAAAAATATGAAAATTTGTCGGTGATATATTTGAATGTTTTTGTATAATGCGTTAAATTATTAAAAAAATAAAAAGTCTGCTTCCTTTTTCGTTTTATGTCACCTAGCATTTCAAAAATGTGATTGGTGCAGGTGTTGAGAGACGATAGAATAACAAACACGTACTTTCAAAAATCTAAACATCTTAAAAACCGGCCACTTATTTAGATAGTATTATCTGTTTGCAAGTAACTTCGTCAGTCTAGAATAGTTACGAATTTCATACAAACTTTCATGCTCTACTATAGATTCTTTGTGGGTTGATTTTGGAAAAAAACTATGCTTATCTTTGCACTCAGATCTTTAGCTATATTAATAGCAAATGTCATAAAAATCGGTTCAGATATGTAGCCGTGAAAGAGTAATAGACTAACAGATTTTTTCATTTTAAATATTAATATGATTTAATAAAATTAAATAATAGGATTAACAATATGTGTTAATAAAATAAATAGAAGTGCTCGCTCTGTACTAACCTGCTCTGTGTAAACCTAAGTGCATACAAAGAGAAACCTCAGAGGACTCGTTAAGTGCGAAATAAGTAACGCTTTGTCAGCTTCCCGTAATCCAGCACGCTCCCACCCGCTCGGACTGCCCAAAAAATTATTTGCCAAAAAAATACGAGAAAAACTATGTCCATGAAAATTAATCAATTGCAAAGGTTTAAGAGAATAGGTACAGCCGTAAGCAATAAATGATTGCGCTGTATAATATTGGAGGTTTGCTTTCATCGTTTTTATTTTTCTTATTTTTAATCACTGACGGAAGAAAGGGTGCTTGCTATGTCTGTGTCTGTGAGTGTGTCTGAATGTGAGACCATAACTCCTGAACGAATGTGCCTCTCTGTTCTAGCGGTCCAGCTTTAGACTTGATTTCTTGAGATCCCAGGTTCGATCCCCGAGTCAAAAAAGTAACAGAAAATGGTTATGTAGTCCGAGATTAGAGATGTGCCAAGTTAACGATAGGCTTGCTACCTATCACATTGTGATACTTGGTATCTTCGGGTAGTCGAGTGTGCCTTGGTAGTTGGATATGCCTCTGCCTACTTCTTCGGGGATATGGGCGTGATTTTTTTAACTACCGAAAGGATGGATCGATTTCGATGCTTTCGTTTGATGATTTGATTTTTTTTATTAAAGCCGACATGATGGAGATGGTTATCGAATTTAATTATTACATGTGTAACTACGTTTACTTGTTTATAGGTAATTAATTAAGAAATGGGTAATTAATATTATGTTTTAAATTTTTTTTGTATTAAAATTCGACTTATTATTTTTTTTAGATAAAGAGTAGACACAGATTCTATAATTGTATAGTCAACCTAAAACATTTTGTTGAAAAGAGATAAATATCGGTACGGTCTATAACCGCCGACACAAGCACTCTCCATAGATCGAGGCTCGTGAACTGTGTGTGACAGCCTGCCATTGATGTAATGAATAGTTTCCCGCCAAAATATTATATCGGAACTATTCTTTTTGTTAAAATATGAAACACCAACAAATTTAAAACGAGATACAAATAACAGAAGACATTTTATATTAAAAGACCAGATTTGTATAGGCCGAGAAATAATTTATTCTTCTGTTTTCTCTTATCGTTCATTTTAATAATTAACGAGGAGACTCTCACTATTTATTGAACAAAGATGATAATTACTAATTGGATTAAGGATTTAGGATAAAGGATTTTTCGCGAACACATCACTAGCAGTAATAGTAGCGAAAACTGATTAACATCAAGAGATTTCACATAATTTTGTAATAAGTGTTTCCTGGTGTAACTATTAATGAAAAACTAAAACGACTGATATGTCTGATTTTAGTGACTTCTTTGAGTAGAAGCTAATTTATTTTGTCAAAATTTAAAAATTGAATTTTTCTTATCACATAAAATGTAATTTTAGGCTTCGTCTAAAACACTCATTTCTGTGTGTCAAAAAAACAAATAAAATGAACAACAATTCCATATTTCACTGTAATGCATATTGTACCTTTGATTTTTTTGTTGGTCATATAATTTCTTACGCTATAGAACGTAGCCATACAGTTATCGTTTATTAAGAATTTTTCTAAAAGCAACTTAAATCAACAACAACAACGACTACAATGTAGGTAATAAAACATTATTTGGCTCTTCGCTTAGGTTGGCAGGTAGAGCGTGAAGACGTCGGTTTTTTAAGCCACTTTTTACAAAATCAATAAAGTAATAATCTTACAAATGTGGGGCCATCCTTAAACCATAGACAACTTCGCAGTTTATATGTCATAAATATTGGCGGGAACACAGGGTCGGTTATAAAATTGCGGCTATTTTTACAACCACTGAGAGTTATGGTTTCCTCAAACGAATTTTTGACTCGACAATTTTGGTTTATCACGGTTAACCAACCAAATATAGCTGACCATTTTGTATACAATTTTATACAGTTAAGACTTGGGGCAACTGTTGCATACTTGGATATTATTTTTTTCTTTAATTAGTTGTTTATGTATTATGTTAATGTTTTTTTTTTATTTAAGACCCTTTCTAAGACCTCATGTTGCTAAGTCTTGTGTATTGGTAAAACTCTTTTTCTTGTTACCTATTTCTTTTTGAATTCGCTTCTTTAGTTTTCTATAACATATTCATCACAGAATGTCATGAGAGGGTTCTTGAGTAAAGCGCTGACTTCTTTACTCAAGCTCATTTAGTAAGATTTGGCGGTAACGAGAAAACATGACGCAATAGGTACACTAATTTCTTAGTAAATATTTTACTTGTGCACTTTAACTGAACAAAATGACACCTAAAACGACTAATTTTACTCATAATATAGACAAAATTCACTAATTACGGAAAAACTGCAAACATCTTTCACAATGGCGCAAAACCCCTGTTTTTATCTACCTATTACCTACCTACCTAATTTTATATTATCAATTTTGCGTTCGAATGCCTAAAAGGACTGAAGGAACATTTAGAAGGCTATTTGATGGTTATAAACCTATATATGAAATTACCATTATGTTTACTCTGGTTTAAAGTTCCTATTTTTGCGTAATTGCAAGTTTTTTTGTCCTTAGATTTATTACTGCGATTGTAAATGTAACTGGTAATACCTTTGGTTCATTTTGCAGTCTTCAACATACCTACCTAATGCTCTGCTTGTAATTTTTATTCGTCTTGATATATGTTCCCCAATACATGTTTGTAATGGACAACATTTCCTCTCCTACAATTTTAATATGTGGATAATGTCTTACCATCAAAAATGTTCTATCACAATACGTCGATTCTAATCTGCTTATTTTATTGGTCATTTTATTACGGCGTTACGGTGAAAACAGAGCACCAATAACGTAAATTTTATTGCTGTATTTTATTGAATTTTTATCGAGTATTTTGTCAGCGAATCACTTCGGCTGCCCTCGTAACTTGTAATTCATTTATTTCTGTCACAGGCATCGTTAAAGTTTTTACATATTATTTTTAAATTCTTTTCCATTTTTTTGTCCTAAGGTAAACTATTACATATAGGTTCGTCTTCTTTTTTTATTTTATTCAGGATTTAATATAGAAAAAATGTGTGTGTACGCCACACACGCATAAAGCCACATTGCGGCGCCTCGCCACTAAAATTGGCGACTTGCGTTGCGGCGTTATAGACGTTTCTCTGCCATAGACCATCGTGAGAAAGTTATTGCTTATTTGACATTAAAAAAAACATTACTCTGTTTTAAATCAATAGATAGCGCAGCGCCGTTACAATTGGCAGTGACGCTACTGCCCATTCTAGCGGCGCAACGCCGCAACGTGGTTAAGTGTTTCGACCCTAAGAAGTAAATTTCCTTTATGGCATCATTTTTCGTGGAGCGTAACAGAAAAGAAGTTGAACTGAAAAAACCTTTATATCGCACGTTTCGTGAATGCAAGCAGAATAAGGTACCGGCCGGCGGAACAAAACGAACGAAAAACGCCGTATGAAATTAGGAGATAACATACCATTAACATTTTTGTGAAGCGAAAGTAGAGATGAACGTTACAGAGAAATGTGATGTGTGAGAATTTTTTTGATACGTCGATTAGGAAGTTTCACTTCGATGAGTTTATTTATTTAAAATTATATATATATATAGTCCGGTGACGTTGTAAAAACCTCGCGGTTAGCAACATATTAGCCATTTCAAAAAATATATCTATTACCTACTTAAAGTGGAAAATTAGGGATACAAAAGGCTATCCGTTGAGGAGAGTCGAGAGTTGGAAAACGAAACCACCTCTCGGTGGAAAAACACTAGGGGAGGCCAAATATAAGAATAATTCCACTCCTAACGTGCACTACGTCTCACTGTTTTTTATGGTATTAGAAGGCAAACAAACAGACGGATTTCCTGATGGTAAGAAATTACAGCCACGTAAAGATATCAAAGGTGGTAATTGTGCGCTGTCAACGTCAGACCGGGATGTTAGACCTCGAGCAAAAGTAAGTTTACCGGCTACCTTACCCTCCGAACAGGATCACGTCAGCGGCAAGCACTGACGTTTTGGCGGCAGGAATAGGTAAGGCGGTGGTACCAATCCGGGCAAGTCACTACGAAACTAGGATGTCACGATGTTAGTGACGGTAAGCCTATGCTCGCCTTTTACGAGCTGCATGGTAGAAAGGCAGATGATCAATTCTGCAAAGGAGACCGAACCAACACGGGGAAAGAACACTGTACTAGATGTTGGGCTAGAATCTTTATCGAATATTTTTGACTTAGGAACCTTAAAGAAAAGAGCGTACATTCCTCAAAGGTCGACAACGGATCTGTGATACTCCCGGTATTACGAGGACATCTCATATTGTGGGACCGTAGTGTCTTCGACAAAAATGAATCGAGCAATTTGTGGGCGGCGGTGATCAATTTCCATCAGGTGACCCACTTGCTCGTTTGCCTTCTCTTGTATTTAAAAAAAACATTTTCAATGTTCTTTAGGTAGTTTTCACACAAATTGAAATAAAACGGCACCTCTGTCACGACTGTACGAGCGCGCTACAAAGTTGCTTGGGATGCTAACAAGGTCACCGCAGAAAATAGTTCCAATGCCTACTTGTTCTGACTTACCTGTTTATACGAACGAAAGCTGTGAGCGCTTCATGGATCTGCTACTGATTCAGTCAATTATACGTCCCGTAGCTGATGCCGAAAAATACGCTCAATTTGTGTGACACATAATGACTCCACTGCTGTCCGAGCCTAGCCGATGTACTCATGGTAGAAACTGTACACTTTCCTCGCTTGGTGAGCAATGTTCCTCAAACTAATTTTTGAAAAACGTTCCTTTCATTTTTGTATCCGCAAAGAGCCCTGCGCATGAAAATTAACCAAGGATTCCTACACTCGACTTTTAACGCTAAGAAACTTTATAGGCTGTGATTCCTGGACTAAACTGTCAGTTTATCTCATTGACAGCCAATCAACAATATGCATGCCGTTGCTGTTAACTTTTAGATTTGTTTGTGTTTAAAATAGACGAAGTTTGAAACTAATGAACCGAGTAGAAAAAAGTGTGTGTGTACTTATGTACACGCGTTAGAAGTTATACTTCTTCGGCGAAATAAGATAAAAATCTTTTTAAAAACTAAAATGTTATCTATAGCTAACTTCATATCTAACTTCATCATGTCGGTTTTTCGTGACGGTAGGCGCGCGCATTGTAAAAATTTACCCTCATCATTTTTTCCTAACGCGCCAAAAGAAGTATAACTTCAAAAAATTTTTCATTATTAATTCGCCATAGTAAACTATACAAGAGGTACCTGTAACCACTGGATTGGTACACGGCCACAATATGAAGAAGATTTAAAAAAAAGTGCCTTTAATATAAACTGTAATCCAAATAAAACTATTTAATTTGCAATATTTCGTCAAAACTATGTAAACGTATTATTGCTCGACAAAACAGGAAAGACGGTGCCTTATGAATGAATTAGAGTTACCAGAAGCCAAAGACTTCGAATATAACTAGCTCCACACAAGAATAGAATA
>NJDC01024071.1:0-15216 GCA_002245475.1 Calephelis virginiensis | reverse complement strand
CTCCTGTTGAATACAACAATCCCATTTAGGTCAAATAAAAAAAATAAAAAGCATATTTAATAGGAAAAGTTTTTTGAAAATCCAAGCAGACATAATTTAATTTAAAAAAATCAGTAAAAAACCGACACTTAGAACGAAGCTTGGGCGAAGACGTCCTCATAGTAAGAATAAAGTGAACTTGAGCTTGATAAGGTTGCTGGTAGGTAGCACAAAGGGCGTGGCTTCATTTTTAAATTGGCAATGCTAACAAGGATATCCGTTTGCTTGTTTGCATTCTGGTCTAATAAAACCAAAAAAAGAGAAAAAACTTACCACTGCCTTTCCTACTCTGCGGGTAGAAATCCAGGTGAGTGGGTGATGAGTACCCCTGCTCTGTGACGCCATCTTTGCACAGCGATGGGCATGAAGTGCTCAGTCTACTTGTACCAGTTCCCTGAAAAAGAAAACAGTTATAATATTGATAGCCAATGGTCTGACTGGTTGAGACTTGGATTACGGTGACCATTGACAGAATTCGGGTTCTATTAAGGGCAGGCTTTTGTGTGTGGAATATGGATGTCTATATTTCTGGGTCTGAATGGTTTTTATCACGGCAGTTACAATGTTTTTCTATATATTATTATCACTGACTTACGCTCATATGTAAAGTATATAATTTGCTAACTTTAAAGTTAGATCTTACAAATAACATCAGAAGAAAATCTGTTGTTACAAAATGTCCCCAGTAACCGTAGGTACTTACAATTAATATTTAAGCTAAAAAATCTTTCATATATACACAGTTTATTTACTATTTAATAAGTTAGTGAAACATATTTATAAATAGCCTGAAAACTGTCACAAAAAAAATTTAAAAGTTATCTTTATATTAATTTGTGATGTCAAAACTTTGAACACCTTTTTACAAAAATTGCGCGGACGGAGGAGTATGAAATTTGGCACAATTATAGTTTATGTGAAGGAGAAGTGCAGAATGTACTGAACGTATAATATTAATATAATAATAATGCTTATAAAGTACATTAAATCAATAAATAAAACATTACCCACACTACCATGCATTTGACACACACAAACATATATATTGATGATAACGATAAAAAATCACAGATGGCGCATTAAAAAGTTTGGAAACAAAGTAGTTGGTCTTGAGAAATGAAGATGGCGTTCTTATCAACAAGATAATACAATTTAGTACGGTCAAATTTCGACCAATGGGCGACCACTAGTATTTATTATTTTTTGAATTCGTCTTATAAATTAAAAACAAACAAATAATTGATGTCCTATGAGGTGGGGAAATTACTTTTTCAGGGTTCCGTAGCCATAGGTCAAAACGAAACCCTTACAGATTTGTAATGCCTGTTTTTCTATCTGTCCATAAGTCACAGCCACTTTTTTCGAAACTATAAGAATTATACTGTTGAAACTTGGTAATTAGATGTATTCTGTAAACCGCATTCACATTTTCACACAACAGTTTGAAGGTTTAAATCCCTACAACTTCTAAAATAAGAGCATGATAAAAACAATAATATCATTGTACATTACCATGTAAGCTTGCGAAAAAAGGTTTGAACGAGATTAAGTAGTTTTTTTAAGAATTCATAAATCGTAAGCCACTGTATATGGACTCCAAGAACTTTTATATTAAGTTCATTGCTGTTATGGAACCCTTCCTGAGCGAGTCCAACTGGCACTTAGCCGCTTTTAAATGTATATGTTTGATCTCGGTTTTAAGGCAAATTTAAGCCAAATTTTTATGTAATCGTAAAAAAAACAGATAAACTTTCACAATCATGCCATTAATACGATTGGAATTCATAATAAAGTCCAAAAGGAGGCAGCATAAAACCGAACTATATGATAATGGACAAGCCGGAATTTGTAGTTAGAGCTTTGTATCTGTAAGACCTTGAAACATTTATGCGACCTTCTGTAAAAAATAAAAAAGAATCTTCACGCCCATATTCCTGAAGAGTAAGCAGAGGCACAACCAGGCACCCACGACTAGCCAAAGACACAGTCCTACAATTTGATAGGTGTCAAGCCTATCGGCAACCGGGCACATATCCAATCCCGAGCAACGTTTTTTTTTATTAGTAAATTAGAAAAACCCAATTTTCTTTTTGTTGACCGATCCGGGATTCGAACCCGAGACCTCAGGCAGTCAAGTCCAACAACTGAACCGCTAGACCACAGAGGCGATACATCTCCATTTATGATAAAAATATTACTATTCCAGCGAAGCCGGAACAGGCAGCTCGTTAACTAAAATAAAAAAAAATCTGTAAAAAAAATATTCTATAAAAAAAAGAAATCGGACTGCACAATTATAAATTAAAGACAAGAATACATTTATTATTTTTCCTCTCCCGAGGGGAACGACTTAGGTAAATGAAATAAAGAGTATCACATAACCTAAGTTGAAAGCCAGCAATATTTCGTTATGATTATTTCAGTAACATTGGCCTGAAAGAAGGACAGGTGATAGACAGACAAACATTCAAAATGTGTGTTGTCTAGGTTTGGTCACCCAGAGCATTTTTAAATGTCTTTAATGTACAGAATTCATTCTCCTACAGTTTTATTACATATTTACATAACTTAGCTAACTATACCTAACAGATATTAATGAAGCTCATCCTAACAAACGTGGTAACTAAGACTAAACAATAATTAACTCTCAAAAAAAAAAACACTAAATGCATTACAGAAACAATAAAATTTTATCCTAATCATAATTGCAAATTAATCCCAACAGATATTTAATAAGTCATTATAAATTACAATATATTAAAACTGAATATTTATTATAACACTGTATAAATTTACATAAATTCTTATTCAATGGAAATAATAACACATGATATTCAATCTTATTAAACTTGCTGACGTGAAAAAGGTATTACAATAGTAGGTCATAAAATAGCAAATAACAGACGCGAGAATTTATATTTAAAGATACTTCAAAGTTTGGTTGTTTTTAATCATATTTCAACAATTCGAATATGATTAGGAGAATCCAACTAAATAATAAATAAATATAAATATTCCTGGATAAGTTACACAAATTAAATTTAATCCCAAAGTAACCAAATTATATGATTGTGATATGGGTGCTAGCCAACGATTCTAATACACAGAAATACTTAAAACAGATACCAGAATAAATTTAATAAACACCCAGACCCGGAAATGCAGACATCTAAATGTTAATCACACAAATGCCTGCCCCCGTCGCGAATCGAACCCGAGCGTCGCGGTCGGTTGATGTAGTTAGGCGTGTAGTTGATGTAGTTTTCGTGTAGAAATTAAGTAACTTTTAAACGCCAGAAGCTGGCGGAAACAAGTAATATATAATTAATTAATTACTGCTGATAGCATCTTTATAAAAATATAACCTAGTGGAGACTAATTGATTCATGTTTATTTAATGTTTATCACACAACTTGTTAACAAGCTGGTAGATAACCCAGATGATCTGTGAGACGTATTATTCTTTACAATTATTTAAACGCTGTAAAACTGCGAACTCAAACTTATATTTTTTTAAGGTTTTTTGGAATCCTTCCGTAGCAAATGGCATAAACGGAATCCTTATAGATTCCACATGTCTGCCTATCCATTTGTATGTCACTGTAGCTTTACTTGCCAACTGTTACAACTGTTTCGCAGTTGAAACTTTATAGATAGATGAAAGTAATGGTACAGTAAGTAAAAGAAATATAATCTCCGTATATATTTTTCCTCTTGTTTGTCCGGGCTCCTTTGCAGAATAGAACATCTGCCTTCCTACCAGGCAGCTCGTAAAAGGCGAGCGTAGGCTTACCGTCACTAACACCGTGACATATGACTAGGCGGTAGAGCGACTCACGGATTGGTATCACCGCCTTACCTATTCCTGCCGCCATAACATGACGTGTTCCGGTTCGGAGGGAAAGGTAGCCGGTAAACTTACTTTTGCTCGAGGCCTAACATTCCTGCCTCAGGTTGGCAACGCACCATTGGATTCTCTAGGCGACGTGAATTTCTTAAAATCAGGAAATCCGTCTGCTTGTTTGGCTTCCAATGTCATAAAAATAAACCTTACAGTAATGTTTGTATTATAAGAGGTCAGATATTTCGTTTGCTTACTGTACGAGTATTTCGTTGATATACTATACGAATTTTAAACAAACATAAAAAATTAAGGGATGGCGCTTCATTTTACGTCTCTGTGCGTGGAGCTAGGTGCCTGCATTTTCAATGTTTACAAAACAATAATTGCGAATAGGGAGAATTCAAACTAAAATAATCTTTTTACATTAAAAATTCAAGAAAATGTGAAATTACCAATAACGGTAGGGGTGCAGCTCGCATGCGCTGTACTGCAGCATGTAGTCTACGCAACTGCTGAAGGCTGTCGTCCAGAACTCCTGGGCTGTGTGGCGTCACGCTGATAGTGGGAACCTGGAAGATGTCAAATCATATGTAAATATATACTGTTGTTCGTAATCACATAGTTGTGCGTGACGCAATAGTGTCACTATTGCAGGAGACAGTAAAAGATATGTCCTTGACGACGAATAAAAACGGATAAAAAAAGATATTTGTCCCAAATTTGAATGCTCGCCCTTCATATTACGTGTTGGTCCAAGACTGCTGTGTAGAATAGACCATCTGTCTCTCTGTCAGGCAGCTCCTAAAAGGCGAGCACTGGTTAAAATGTAGGTCCGTACTAACAAGACTACAGGTTTGATTGCTGTTCTGTTTGATTGCTGTTCTATAATGACGCTGTCACTTTCCGATCAGGGGAGTAGGGTAGCCGGTAGACTTGCATAATTGACTTAACACCTCGGCCACAAAATAACAACGCACCTAATTTGTCTTAATTTTACGACGATAATTAAATTCGTCTATTTAAATAAGTTTCACACAAGTGTCTGTTTGGTTTCAAAAATGTCAGGAGTAATAACCTCAGGAAATTTCTCCCCGTTTTCCATCTTCTGTCTGTAGATAATACCTATTTCCTATTTACATTAATGGCCTTAGACGATCCAAACCTATATGACCTAAAAGGGACATATTTCAGGAGCTCTGTTTCTTAGTAATATTTATTGCGTCCGTCTAGACCACAACATCACATTCTATCCTAACGTAGAGAAAAGACTTAGACGATTATGGATGGAGCTTGTATCGGTGGTACGGATTTTGACCAAGTATGACTTTTTCCCGGAACGTCTGCCCAAGTAACTGCTGCCTTGCGCCAGTTGGAGCACTAAATGAATTGATAGAAGAAAGCGTTACTTTGCGAAAATCCATACTTAAATCCAAATAAAATTATTTAATTTGCAATTTTCCGCCAAAAAATGTATATGTATTATGGCGTAACAAAACAGGCAAAATAGTGCTATAAGAATGAATTGGACTTATCGGAAGCTAAAACGCCCAAATATATCCAGCTCCACACAACTCACACTACTAAACTTTTTTATTAGCACCAACAATACACACACAACTAAAAACTCAACGTACGTTATATTTTAGCCGAAGCATCATCAGGAGAATTCGACTGCACTCCACGAAGGTCGAGCAGATACTGTGTAGTAGTAGACCACTATTTTGCCTGTTTTGTTCCGCTATAATACATATACATTTTTTGGCGGAAAATTGCAAATTAAATAATTTTAGTTGGATTTCACTAAATTAATTTCGTGCATCCACAGTTAAACTGAGAAAAATTGAAAAACCATTTAGTTAAGAATTATCTTGGGATTCGCAGGAAATTCAGAATAGACAAGAGATCTCATGGGACTCGCCGATTACATCACCATGTATATAGAGGTAGGGAAGGGTGAGATAAAGTATTCAGTTCTGATGATCTGTAATTAGTGTTTAGGCGTTAGTTAGAAAGTGTACATATAACAAATGGTCACATTACTTGT
Source organism: Calephelis virginiensis (assembly GCA_002245475.1). Lineage (NCBI taxonomy): Eukaryota > Metazoa > Arthropoda > Insecta > Lepidoptera > Riodinidae > Calephelis > Calephelis virginiensis. The sequence continues at coordinate 9,289 of NJDC01024071.1, read as the reverse complement.
ATCGGTACCTGTGCCCTCGCGGCGGCCATGATTGTCGGCGGTGGGCACACCACGTGATCTGTCACTTCGTCCTCGGTACTCTCCGTCCCTGGGTCGGTGCTGCCGCCGCCCTCGTCTAAAACAATGTGCGTGTTGTTACATTAGGATACCAACAAAAACTGAAAATCTTTAGGAACAGATTTGACTAATTATCGAAACTAGTGGTCGCCCGTTGGTCGAAATTCGACCATAATAAATTTTAATATCTTATTTCTCAAGACCAACTAGGTATTTTGTTTCCAAACTTTTTAGTGCGTCATCTGTGATCCTTTATCGTTATCATCAATACATATATTTGTTTGTGTGTGTCAAATGCATGGTAGTGTGGGTAATGTTTTATTTATTGATTTAGGTAATGTACTTAATAAGCATTATTATTGAAAAATATTAGCGTTCTGCACTTCTCCTACACATAAACTATAAGTGTGCCAAACTTTATGCTCCTGCGTCCGCGCAATATTCGTAAAAAGGGGTCCAAAGTTTTGGAATCACGTAATCATATATAGATCATATAACGATCATACCAGACCAGCAAGGTGCATTCCGATTGATTTGGATATGTATATTGATGATATTAAAAAATGCTGCATTTCTATTTACGTTATAATTTTGGGAATTTTTAAGCCAAATTATTCAGAAGTTGTAAAAGGAAATGTATCATTAAAATGGGTTTAGTACAAGTGACTTTTAATGTCGATTCATTGAAAAAATTACAAACCTATTAGTCACGTCTTCCTGATCACTGTCTCTCTTGTTAAGTACAGGTTAAAATATACGTCAGTATCAATAAGTCCACGGGTAGTGCGGCGCAGCAACTTACCGGACCGGGATTTACCGCCTTACCTATTCCTGCCGCCATAAAGACTCGGTCATGTTCCGGTCCAGAGGGCAGGCTAGTCCGTAGTCTTGCACAGTAAGCCTAACATCCCGGCCGAAGGACAGCGACGCACCTGTAATATCTTTAGTGTCTATAGGTCACGGTTGTCTCTTACCGTCAGGAGACCCGTGTGCTTGTTCGCTGAAATATTACACGAAATTAAAATACTTTTACATATAATGTAATTTTATACGTGTAACTTGTTAGAATCCAATGTCAAAAAACTATCTTCGAACTGCAAGTTGAAACTTCCCTTTGTGACGCAATAGTTGTTAACTTCCCTTTGTGACACAAGGGATATGTACGATTTTCAATTTCATAAAATTTTTATCTCCTTTTATAGACCTTTGGGGATTGATTTTTGAAAAACTAGGCTACGCTTGAACCCGACTCTTCAACTACACCTACTACATCAAAATTATTTAAAATCAGCCTCGTGGATCAACCATAGAAAAGTAACGGTTATACGGATTTTCGCATTTATAACATTAGTATGGATGGGTTCGATCCCCGGGTCGGGCAACAAGATAATAAATAAATATCTTTGGACAAGTTACACAAATTGAATCCAACTCCAAAATAAGCAAATTATATGCTTGTGTTATGGGTGTTAGTCAACGATACTAATACATAGAAATATTTAAATACAAATAAATTTAAATAAACACCCAGACCCGGAAATGCAGACATCTAAATGTTTATCACACAAATGCCTGCCCCCGTCGGGAATCGAACCCGCGGTTAGTCGGTGTAGTAGGCGTGTCTAAATACAAAGTTTCACTGTTACAGCTTTAAAAATGACTAATTTACATATGAACAGTCTTCCCCTCTTTTTACCCATTCTCCCCCATTGTTTGCGATAAAAAGTAGGCTATGTTCTTTCGTTTATCATAAAGTGTCTAAATACAAAGTTTCACTGTTACAGCTTTAAAAATGACTAATTTACATATGAACAGTCTTTCCCTCTTTTTACCCATTCTCCCCCATTTTTTGCGATAAAAAGTAGCCTATGTTCTTTCGTTTATCATAAAGTGTCTAAATACAAAGTTTCACTGTTACAGCTTTAAAAATGACGAATTTACATATGAACAGTCATCCCCTCTTTTTACATATTCTCCCCTATTTTTTGCGATAAAAAGTAGCCTATTATATTTTCTTTTGTTTATCATAAAATGTCTAAATACAACGTTTCACTGTTACAGCTTTAAAAATGACGAATTTACATATGAACATTCATCCCCTCTTTTTACACATTCTCCCCCATTTTTTGCGATAAAAAGTAGCCTATGTTCTTTTGTTTATCATAAAGTGTCTAAATACAAAATTTCACTGTTACGGCTTTAAAAATGACGAATTTCCATATGAACATTCACCCCCTCTTTTTATCCATTCTCCCCTACTTTCTTGCAATAAAAAGTAGCCTATGTTGTTCCTCAGGGTCTATTCTATCTCTGTACCTAATCTCATCAAAATCGGTTCACTAGTTTAGGCGTGAAAGCGTAACAGACAGACAGACAGAGTTACTTTCGCATTTATAATATTAGTAGGGTTCTTACTACGAGTATATTATATAAATTACGTGTTCGTCCGCGATGGACTCCTAAACTACTTATCCGATTTTAATCAAATTTGCACACCGTGAGCAGTTTGATCCAACTTGAAAGATAGGATAGCTTACATCTCCATTTATAAAGAAAAAGTATCTTCACGCCCATATCCCCGAAGAGGTAGGCAGAGGCACAAACAAGGCACCCACGACTAGCCGAAGACACTAAGTCCCACAATGTGATAGTTGGCTAGCCTATCGTCAACCGGACACATATCCAATCCCGACCAACATTTTTTTTAATTAGAAAATTGGAAAAATCCAATTTTCTTTGTGTTGGCCGACCCGGGATTCGAACCCGGGACCTCATGCAGTCAAGTCCAACACCCGGACCGCTAGACCACAGAGGGGTTGTTATGTAACCCCTGATAATAATTATTGTTTTGTAAAGAATAAAGATAGATATAATATTAGATTAGTATAGACATATTTCGTTAATTATCTTATACATATTAAGTTAGCTAGTTATATAGTATTTAGTTAGTATATTTGATCGCCTCTGTAGTTTAGCGCTCCAGCGTCGGGCCTTGAGGGCGGGGTTCGATTCCGAGGTCGGGCAACAGAAAAAAATAGAAAATTTTGAATTTTCAGTTTTCTAATAAGGATAATGTTGCCCGGGAATGTGCCCGGTTTGCGATAAGCTTGTCACCTATCACATTGTAGAAACTAGTGTCTTCGGCTAGTCGTGAGTACCCTAGTTGTACCTCTGCCTTCGTCTTCGAGGGTATGGGCGTGAAAAAATACTTTTTTTTTAGTTAGTTATTAGCTGTTGTAATTAATGAACCTTATCTGTGATTTTGATAGTAATTTAAAATGGTGTATGAGACTTTTATAATAGGTAAAACATATTTTTGATTTATGTATGGTTTTACTAGAATAACTGAAATAATCAAATAATTTGTATATAAAACAGTTTAATCTATCCTTTAGAAATAATACAGGAAACAGCAAATCTGATACATACCTACTTGGTTATTTTATTACACGAAGTAAATCTTATAATTCAGAAGTGAGACGTTCTTGAAAAAATTTTTGTATATTTTGTAAACGGTACTTTTAGGACCTTATACAATGTAGGACGAAACAGGAAAGATTTTGTATGTGAGGCGAATAAGGAAATTTATGGAATTTGGGACGAATACGGAACAAATCATAAAAATATTACCATACCAGCTAAGCCGGAATAGGCAGCTAGTTAACAACATAACTGAAGTCGAGAACAGTGACGTCACCGAACATAGTACGCTAACACCTTGACCAAAGAGACGATAAAACCCTATTCAGTTTCCAATAAGCAATTTACTTCCTATGCCACATCGAAAATGGGAAACAGAGGACCGCACGTGTAGCCAGAGCCTTTGTGAGTAAATGGGTCGAAACGCTTTATAAATACATTGCAAATTTACCCAAGCACTAGCATTTATATAATGCTCTCCGAGCGTTTGGAAACCACAAAACTGCAAAGAGGTTGGAAGAAATTCTTTCAGGTGGAAACTTTACTAGCCGTAAAATGGAAAATGATGTCTCATTGTTTTAGGGGATAATAACCCCTAACCGTAGCCGAGTCGGATTCCTGACCGGGATAGGTATTTATGTAATGTTTTTTTCCGCATTTCTGGTTTGGGTACTTGTTAAATTTATTATAGTATTAATAACATTGACAATAATAATAATAAATAATAAATATCCCTGGACAAGCACACAAATTGAATCTTACCCTAAAGTAAGCAAATGATATGCTTGTGATATGGGTGTTAGTCAACGATACGAATACATAGAAATAGTTAAATAGATACCAGAACAAATTTAATAAAGACCCGGAAATGCAGACATCTAAATGTTTATCACACAAATGCCTGCCCCCGTCCGGATCGAACCCGAGCCTCGCGGTTGGTCGGTGTAGTTAGGCGTGTACGCTAGCCACTCGTCCAATCACTGACCTATATAAAAATAATATCACATGCTTATTTTAAAATTTGTTTAGTTTGTTTGTCAAGTGTTCAGAAATATTTAATTTGTTTGTATTAACAGTTGTATAACTGTAACAATGAAAACGGTAACTATTCTAAGCTAACGAAGTCGCAGACAAAAAGGTAGTAACTTACAAACTTACATAAAAAGCTTGCGGTTGTCAACACACACAGAGGAGATCCGTCTGTTTGTTGGTCTTTCTGTAATATCTGTTGGTCTAGCGGTTTGGGTGTTGGACTTGACTGCATGAGGACCCGGGTTCGAATCCCGGGTCGGCCAACAAAAAAGAAAATGGGATTTTTCCAACTTTCTAATAAGAAAAAAATGTTGGTCGGGATTGGAAATGTGCCTGGTTGGCGATAGGCTTGCCACCTATCACATTGTGGGACTTAGTGTCTTCGGCTAGTCGTGGGTGCCTTGGTTGTACCTCTGCCTACCTCTTCGGGGATATGGGGGTGAAGATGCTTTATTATTTATTATCATGTTCCGGTCTGGAGGACCCTATCCTAGAAGACCTTCCATCCTGGGTTCAGGATAGCGACGAATCTGTAACATCTATGGTCTCTATAGACAACGGTTGTCTCTTAGGACAACAGGAGCACCCTGGATAGGATACTTTAATAATTAAGTGCAGTAAAACTGCAAAAAAACGACTTCCAACTATTTCATTGGGTACTTAGTGTTTTGAGTTATTCATATCCATATTTTACATAAAAACTAATCGCTGAATGTGTTGCTAAGAGCATAAGTTAATCAAACGACTGGACCGATTTGTAATATTATTATTTATTGTGTTAGTTGTTAAACAATACCATATTTTGTTCCCATACAAACTGAACGAGTGTAAAGAAGTTCGACAAGTACTTTGAAATAATATCATAAATGCGAAAGTCAGTCTGTTGGCTCTTTCACCGCTGAACCAATTTTAATGAAATTCATATGCATATAGCTACAGATCCGAGTTCAAACATAGGCTATATTTCCAAACGTTTTTCAAAAATCAACCCCCATAGAACTATATATAACAAGAGAAGAAAGTTTGTATGAAAATCGTCACTATTATAAGCTGACAGTCGCGGGCAAACATCTAGTATGTACTTAGCTTGGCTTGGTTAGTATAGTTTTTGTGTATTTATTTTTTTGTATGTAAGTTGAAAACTCACCAATTGTAGACAAAAAATTATGCATTCGTATAGGCGTATCATATTAAAAGATACATAGGTCCACCTCGGAACCATGCACCTTTTCAAAAATAATCATTACAATCTTTTAGAAATTGACAACAATCATACCAAAAAAACATATAATATATTCGAATTGCGAACATACTTTTGCGAATTGCTTTTTGTATCGATTAAAAACAAATAACACCGCAAACATTTTAATGGTAGTGTACGGTAGATAGGACTAAAAATTAATCTACCTTTAAATTAATTTATAACAAATTATGAAACTTATGTTGATAAATAAATAAAATGTTTATTAAAATGTAAATAAGGGCTGTGATTTAAATGTATATTTTATAGAAATATGTAACTTCTTAAAATTAACTAAATATTTGCACACCACAATGTGGTAGAATATGTTGTATTTTTAAATATCTTTATAACAACTTTTTAACACACATATTCCGCAAATAAATAATTTTCATTTCATTTCATTTCATAAACAAATAAATAAATAAATATTCCTGAACAAGTTACACAAATCGAAAATAACCCCAAAGTAAGCAAATTATATGCTTGTGTTATGGGTGTTAGTCAATGATACTAATACATAGAAATACTTAAATAGATACCAGAATATATTTAATAAACACCGTTTATTAATTTTAGACATTGCGTTCATAAAACAAATACATTTAACGTCAACAAGCGCGTTATAAGTTATAACAACCCGCCCTCACGTAATCGAAGAATAATGAAACCATATTCAGTTCAATAAGGGTTTTATTTCATACTTAAATCTTGCTTAACTACTTCCTATTTCCCACTAATGGATAACATGAGGCACGCACGTGTTGCCGCAGCCGTTGAAAGTGGGTCGAAAGGCTTTATAAATATTCCGCATAACCCGGATATTCACCCCGGCACATGCATGCATTTAACTAGCTGCTGCCGCGTATTTTTAACCCCCTACGGTCTACGGTGTCTGTGTGTGTGTCTCTCTGTAACATCTAAACTTTTGGACGGATGGACCGATTTCGATGCGGATTTTGTTTGAAAGCTTTTTTATGATATTGGAAACAAACAATCAGACAGATTTCCTGACGGTAAAAGTCGATACGAGTCACAATCTAACCACTGCAATAAATCCGTTGCTTCGAAGCGGTAAAAGTTGGTATCTACTATCTCGCCAGCTTCCGACTGCGGTGGAATGGAGAACGGAACAGGATATCGGTTTTCAGTGCACATCCAGGTCAACTCTTGACAGCTTATCGTATCACTACAACATCACAATCACCAACGGCATTTTATACGGCAAAATATAACTAACATTCACATCACTGGGTAAATTAGGTATCGGACACTCAGTGGTCGAAAATGGATAACTTTCATCTATAAACTCGTCTAAAAATGAATCCCGTTTCCCTTTATCAACGCATAACGTGTGAACGGCTGGACCAAGTGTGCTAATTCGTTATTTGTGTTGGTTATTGTCAAAAAAAAAACTAGGGAGAAAGTCGAAAACAATACTTTATATTTTCCGTAAAAACTGTCAGTAGCTGTTAGTGTCAAGCGACACGAAATTCGCCGGGTCGGCTGGTAAAATACAAGATTCAGCTTTTTGCTCTTTATGACTAATATTTTAATTCTCCCGCGAGCGAGTTATGCTCAAAAAAAAGAGGGGTAAAAAGTTTTCTCTTCAATATTTGGTGACTAGCACAGATAACAACTTTTAATAGTTTAGTAAAGTTAGTAACGAGGGGCGTTCGATGTTTTCTCGGTAAACCTAGCTGTTGCCCACGGCGTTGCCCGCGTGGTTAATTTTCCCATAGGAACTTCTTTTCGAGATAAAAACTAACCTATGTGTTAATCCAAGTTACCCTCTACGTGTGTGCCCAATTTCATGAAAATCGGTTTAGCAGTTTTTGTATGAAGGATTATGACATATATGACATATATATATGACAAACAAACTTTCGCATTGATAATATTAGTAGGATTTCACACCGCGCGCGTTGCGAAGGCTACTGTAGGAGACCGTGGCTCCAAGAAAATTAACCACCTTTTTTAAAGTCCAGACCTGGCCTGTAGTGATTACTACCTATTCCTAAATTAGAACAAAGATCTTCATAGAAAGCGATTTTCCGACTATGAAGAACTGAAGGCAGCGATTAATGCGTATTTCGAAGAGAAGCCGGAAGAATCACTACATAGTATAAAACAAAGCCGGTTCCTCTGTCCTTATGTCCCTTTGTATGTTTAAATCTTTAAAACTACGAACGGATTTTGAAGCGGTTTTTTTTAATAGATAAAGTGATTGAAGAGGAAGGTTTATATGTATTTTTCATAACCGTGCGAAGCCGGGGGCGGGCCGCTAGTATTTTATAAAAGGTGTAGAAAAAACAACACCTCGCTCAAATAAATGTATTGAAATACTGGGAGATCACAATAAGCAACAGGTTTTTCCCAAAATTTTTCGACTTTTCTTTCATAACTACTATTGCCACTCGTAGATTGAGTTTTTTTTTCACCATATATGATACACTTTATTAATTAAGAATGCACATTTAGTGAATAAAAGTATTCTGATGCTAAATCCGGCCCTGAAACTCATCAGCGGGTATAGGGGGAACAGCTCCTCGAAGAACTACCCAGATTCAGAGTGACTTTAGGGTAAAATTTTGCTGTTTAAATGTATCTTTTTATTATAATGCGCCCTTAACGGTGTTCTATTTTTAAGTCTGGCAACCATATCTAGATTACATGTTATGAATATTTAGGTACCTCGTAATAAAAATAATAATCATTTCAGAATTGAATGCTCATAATTATAATAAAATGTCGGTCTGCATGAATTCTTTATATGGGGGAACGTGACAAGATTACAAATAGACTGACAGAAAATAAAAAAAAAAACTTTTTCGTCCGCCTTCAAACAAGTAGGTATCTTTAAGACAAGTGAAAAAGGGGACCAGCTGTTGGGCACTCCTTTTACGCACAACTCACAAGTATACCTACTAGTAGTATATTTGGAGACCACGCTTTTCCATTGTTTAAAACAGTGTTTTATTGATTCAATGACAGCAATTCTGCTGTTCACAAACTAAACTTATTCTAGATGCATGCTATCTTATTCAAATAAAACAAAAACAATAGAGATGGAACGTTTTAGACATGTCAGATTAGTCCGAATATGTCAAATTGTGATGGGTTTAATCAACGTTTTCCGAGTGATAGATTAAACGTCTGAAGAAATGACGTGTACTATCTAATTTGACAGCAGTAACAGTGTGTTTGTTCTTTTTCTGTTACTTTCGTTGAAGGAAGACAGCGATAACTTAAATTTAGTTAAATAAATGCGCAACAAAATTACCACCAATATCTATAAATAATTGCTGTTCTTTCTCATATCATTTAAAAGATTACCGTGTTAAATAAATATAATTGGACAAATTACACAAATTGAATCTCACCCCAAAGTAAACAAAATATATGCTTATGTTATGAGTGTTATTCAACAATACCATAAGTAGCAATAAATATCGCCACCGTGACCGCTGGGTCATTTGACTTCATGACTTCATGAGATTCCGGGTTCGATTCCTGGGTCAGGCAACAAAATGAAAATCC
>NJDC01024000.1:0-10048 GCA_002245475.1 Calephelis virginiensis | reverse complement strand
GCGATGCTCGGGGCTTAACACCCCGCAACATCCTGCCGCCATAATGTCAGCACTTGCCGTTGACGTGGTGCGGTTCGGAAGATAAGGTAGTCGGAGAACTTATAGAGGTTATAACTTATAGAGGTAGAGGCCTAACAACCCGGCTTCAGGTTGGCAACACACCATTACCAACTTTGGTGTCTCTAGGTAGCGTGACTTTCTTATAATCAGGAAATCCGTCTGCCGTCCAATATCATAAAAAATGTTTTCTTCAATTTTCTTATGTTGCGCTAAAAACATAAAAAAATTTTTTAGAAGAACATTTTCCTGAAAATAAATAACACAACAACAAAAGAGTTAGCAAAAGTTGGCCAAGATTGCAAACATGATGGGATCATTAAGAGAAAAAGATTAATTTTTATATTTATTACTAGCTGTCCTGGCGAACTTCGTTCGTTGTTTTTCCTAGTTTCCACGCATCTGTTCCTTTTTTTCTTATTTTTCAAACCTTCCCTGGACCAGAAAATTAGTTAAATCAGTTCAGCCGATCTTGAGTTTTAGCAAGACTAATGAACAGAAAACCAGGTTCAGTAACGACGAAAAAATGGATTGACATAAATAAAAAATATAGTACATTTGATATTTTTCATCGTCGGCGCTTGGTAAAACTTCCAAATATTCATATTTTTAAATGAAGAAACACTTGTACTGTTGTCATAAGCAAACCGGTAGGATATTTACAAAATAATAAATTATAAGTGATACGTAAAACAGTACAAGTGTTTCTTCATTTAAAAGTATGAAAAATATAGTAGTCAAACAAATAACCTCCTCCATTTCACGAAGTGCGTATCGTAGAGATCATTTTTAAGCGCTTTAATAAGCTATATAGCCTAAAAAGCGATCTAATTGCCTAAATTTTGACGGGAGTCCGAAAACATGTAATTCGTATCGATAACCGAGATCACAAAAAGGAGATTAGATAGTGGGTGAATAAATACGGGCCCTGATTGATGCAAACAACCCGCATTTGCCAAACCGCTCCCGTTCACACTCGCTCTACCCTGTTACGTCTCTAGGTCTTTATACAATTAAGCGTGAATATTACCAATGTTACTCATGCTTTTTATTTTATACTAGCCGACCCGGCGAACATCGTAACACTTGACAGTAACGCCTTTTGTCAGTTTGTATGGATTAAAGAGAGAAAGAGCGTACTCATTCCTTAAAGGTCGGCAACGCATCTGTGATACTCCTTGACCCACTTGCTCGTTTGTCTCCTCTTCTATAAAAAAACATCCTCCCAGGCCTGATGCGATGACCACTCAAAATAAGATTAAATTTTATACATATAGACCAAAATGTTTCATATATGTTGCTCGGTATTGCAAATTATAATCCTATTGAGTTTCAGTCTCTGTTCAGTATATTTTGCATGACATATTAACAGACAGAAAGACGGGCAACAGATAAACAATTATTCAAAAAATTGTATCTTCACGCCCATATACCTGAAGTAGTAGGCAGAGGCACAACCAGGGCATCCACGACTAGCCGAAGATACTAAGTCCCACAATGTGATATAGGTGGCAAGCCTATCTCCAACCGGGCACGTGTTCTATATTTTTTGTTGCCCGACCCGGGATTCGAACCCGGGACCTCATACACTCAAGTCCAACAACTGAACCGCTAGACCACAGAGGCGATGAAAAACTGTGCTATATTTATAATTGCCTCTACCTATTCTGTCTTAACATAAAAAAATAAATACTCGTAGAACACATGTTTTATTAAACACAGTCTTAAATTGAATCCTCAACAATTACATGCCGCCACGTCATTCACATTTAGCATGATACTGTTTGGATATCAATTTTAGACATGTTTAGTTAAACAGGCGTCTATTTTTTGGTACGTGTGTTGGTATGTGTGTGTGAGTGTGTGTATGTGTGCGTGTGTATCCTATATGCCTGCTCGTAACTCTCATAACTTTTGAATGGGTGGACTGATTTCGATGCAATTTATTTTGATGGAAAGTTAACGTAATCGAGATAGTTTAGCTACATTACATTTAGGCTATGCAGGGGATCATTGAACGTTTCAATTTTCGGATTATGTTATTAAAACATTTTGATTATACAAAAAAACACTCTTTTACATTATATTCGCTATATATTGCAACTTTATAGAAGATAGTGAACAAACAGACAGCTATCTGATAGTTATTGACGACATTACTATTGACAGACACCATTAATATTATTGGTGCGTTACTATCTTAGGCCACTTAAGTTGGTCCATGTGTAAACAGTGCAAGTCGAAGCAAGCGAGATGGGCCCCCTGAATAACTACGCAGATAGAATAATATAGTAGCCTAACAACCGTAGCCTTTAGGCACTATACATATTATAGATGCGTTGCTGTTCTGTGACTGCAGAGTTAAGCCTAATCTGCAACAATACCGGCATTACCTTCCGGACCGCAAAACGATGGTGACAAACTCTGTCATTATGTACCAGGAATAGATAACTCGATGAATCCCAATCCGGGAAAATTGTACACAACAAACTATGCTCAGCACTACTCATGCTTGTCGTTTGATCGCGTCTGACGATGGGACTGTAGGTCTATTGATTATTCTACACTATGAACCTAAACCAACACGTGTAAGAAAATTATGTAGTGGTCGCCCATAATAAATTAAAATATCTTGTTGATTAGAACGCCATCTTCATTTCTACCAACCAACTATTTTGTTTCCAAAATTTTTAGTGCACCATCTGTGATCTTTTATCGTTATCATCAATATATTTGTTTGTCTATTTTAAATTCATGATAGTGTGGCTAATGTTTTATTTATTGATATAATGTACTTTATAAACAATATTATTGAAAAATATTAGCGTTCTGCACTTCTCTTACATATAAACTATAAGTGTGCCAAACTTTATGCTCCTGTGTCCGCGCGATTTTTGTAAAAAGGGTTGCCAAAGTTTTGGTATCACGTATTAATATATAGATAAAAACAACAGAAGGGCTATCAATGAATTTCGATTTCATACAAACTGGAAATTGGAGTTGGGTGTGTCATTTTACGCTTTACACAATGTACTCTTCAACACAATGCTAACGAATTATTAACGTCTACACTTGTAAGAAACATGCTCTGACTAACTGACTGATTCATCATCGCCGAACAAAAACTGTTAGTGTAACAGCCATAAAATTTGGTGAGTAGGGTCGTTTTATTGAGTAGACACCCATTAAGAACTAAATTTCGGAAGTTCTACCCCTAAGGGGGTTAATAGGGGTTGAAAGTTTGTATGAAAGGTCTTCGTTTTTAGGTTAGGAATATAAAAAAAATATTTTGGGCTACTTGTTTATATTAATATTATAAAGAGGAAAGGTTTGATTTTTTGTTTGTTTGGTTGAAATGAATAGGCTCCGCAACTATTGGACCGATTTCAAAAATTCTTTCATCTTTAGAATGCTACATTATTCCTGAGTGACATAATCTTTGTTTCTTCAAAATTGGTGCAGTAAAAGCCAAGTTACGCAGGCGAAGCTGCGTGAAACTGCTAGTTAAAATAAGTAGATACTTATTTAAGCGTTTCTGAAAATTCTACCCCTAAAGGGTGAAATAGAGATTGAAAGTTTATATAAAAGTCCTTATTAACGGGCTATAATCTGTAAATTAATTAAATGCCATGCGAGCAAAGTCGCGCGTAAGAGCTAGTAATACTAGGTCGGGCAACAAAAAATAGGTAATTTTTATTTTCAGTTTTCTAAGAAAAATAACATTACCCAGGATTGCATATGTGCCCGGTTGGCGATACGCTTGCCACCTATCACAATGTGGGACTTAGTGTCTGCGGCAAGTCATGGGTGCCCTGGTTGTACCTTTGCCTACCTCTTAGGGATATAAACGTAAAGTTGCTTTTTTTAGTACATAATAAACAGATTATTTATTGAATTTTTGAAACGAAACGCTAATAATCCGCTAGTATTGTGTTCAAGATTAACTAAAACGACATATCCGATTCCAATTTCAAATTTATATGAAATCGAGATTCAAGAGTAACCCTATTGACTACAATGTTGACACCGTTGTAATTATGACGGTTACAAAGACCGGGAGTCTGGTTACAGCGCGAGCAAAATTGTCGCCGTTTCTGTACTCGCCTCATTTACAAGTTTAAAGATACCGGCGCCGCGTGAAACTCTCTTTTTAGTATTTTTGAAACTTTGACGTTTTAAAGACTCTAAAAATGGAAGGGGCTTCCAATCCGACTGTTTTTTTAAATAAAAAAAATTAAATAAAAAAACAGTCGTATTCGTTGTATATATTAAGAGTATAACTTGGCCATTAGCCAACCGATTTTAATGGGTTTTTAGGAAGAAAGGTTATGGCTATATTTGTGTTTTTTTCAATTTTAAAATAAGAACAACATTGTCCGGGATTGGACATGTGCCCGGTTGGCAATAGGCTTGCCACCTATCACATTTTGGGACTTAGTGTCTTCAGCTAGTAGTGGGTGCCATAGTTTTACCTCTGTCTGCTTTGTCAAGGATACTTTTTTCATATATTTTTTTTTGTAATATTATTAAAAATACATATTTTCTGACCTGCATATAGCAACTAGTGATACTAGCGGTGCATCCCCATCTTATTTTTTGTTGCTTCATTTTTTTTCTTTATGATAATGGAAGGCAAACAAGCAGACGGATTTTCTGATATTAAAAAATTCACGCCGCCTAGAGACACCAAAGGTGATAATGGTGCGTTGCCAACCTAAGGCCAGGATGTTAGGCCTCGAGCAAAAGTAAGTTTACAGGCTACCTTACCCTCCGAACCGGAACACGTCAATGGCAAGCATTGGACGTTATTATGGTATTAATAGGTAAGGCGGTGGCACCAATCGGGGCGAATCGCTGCGAAACTCTACCACCTAGTATGATGAGACGAAAATTAATCATTATAAACAAAAAAAATTAAGACTTTTATCAATTTATAACTTAAATCACTCGTTGGATTCTAAAAAATAATATGGGACTTTGGACTTTTTTAATATGAGATATTGGTACTGAAAAAACCATCAAAAGCGGTTCGTTGTTTGCCGTGTAAGAAATAAAAAAACATAGAATCGAATTGATACTCTTCTATTTGTAGAATCGGGGAAAATTGCTAACGCGACCCCTTGAATTCTGACTTACTAATTTTTAACACATGTACCTTATCATTATTCTCGCATACCTCTCGATATAATGGCAGACTTTGATATATTCCTACAATCATTAGAACCAACTCAAGTGATCGTGCGTAGTTCAATGACAACCGTCAGTAGTTCGAGTTGCAAGGAATGAAACTAACGATTCTAAAAAGACGTTATGTTTTACTTGTAACTACTACTACAACTACTACGACTACAAATACTATTATTCCGAGGAGTAGGAAATATCTAAGCAATACAAAAACAGCAATGAATCAACGTTTTATTTTAAATCTCGTGCAAGCACCCAGCTCCGTCTTGCTGTACCCTTACATCTCCAGCTGATGAATGCTCTAACCATTTTAGCCACTATGGTTTCAGTTCATGTGGTGAAATAATAACTCGCGTCAGATCGTATCGTACGAATCGTAAGACGGCAAAGGGCGCATGCGCGAATAAGACGGTGCGAGATCTAAAATAAAACGTAGATTCATTGCTGTTTTTGTATTGTTTAGACATTTCCGAAGAGTATAGGATTCGCAATGAATAGTACGCCGCAATATACTTAGCATCCATCCATTGCGAATCCTATACTCATCGGAAATATCTAAGCAATACAAAAACAGCAATGAAACTACGTTTTATTTTAGATCTCGCACCGTCTTATTCGGGCATGCGCCCTGCGCCGTCTTAGGATCTGACGACCTGACGCGAATTGAGAAGTTTTTACCCATTCCAAAAAACAGTTCCACTAAAGAAATTTTCACTTCAAAAATTCAACGATTCTAATTAAATATGTTATTGTTCATTATTAATTTATTATTAAAATTCAAGAATACCTAAAATGTAATATTATCCGATATCAATGTCCAATATTGCGACTTCTAATATTGAGATTCAAAAGTAACTCTACTATTCAGTAATTGAGACTGTCCGGTAATGTTAGTTCGTCAGAGTCCTTGTACTTTTTTTGCAATATTCATTAGGATGTGCACGCATAATATAATTTAAAATTTCAATTTTAGAATCTCATGTATACCAGGACTTACAAATAAGAACTGCACGCTACCACCTGTGGTCTTATGGGTAATGACTCGTTCAACACATGCTTGTCTCTTATGTCCACTACAACGTCGCTATCGGACTCGCCAATGAAGAACTTTTTCCGCCCGGTCTCTAACTACTCATCCAATCAATCAACCCAGTAACCAGAACGCAAGTCGATATTCGTGCTCCTTGGAGACAAACCTTTTTGATGCGTTTTAAGGAACAGCTCAATCCATTTTAATAATGATGTCTGGATCTGAGTACTCTGCTCGCCCATAATGCTGGGTACAGTTGTAAGACCGCTAGGCTAGCAACACATTTTGGAAATCTGTGTCTTACGAGCTGCCAAGTAGAACGGGAGATGGTCTTTCTACACGAAAGACCAGAAAAGGAAAAATTAAAGGGTAGCTGAGAGATTTAACTAACTAACTAATTCAATCGCCTCTGTGGTCTATCAATTCCGCGTACCGACTTGAACTCTTGAGATCCCGGGTTCGATCCCCAGGTCGGGCAACTAAAAAAAAACTAGAAAATTGTGTATTTTCAATTTTCTTATAAAAATAACACTGCCCGGGATTGGATGAGTGCCCGGTTGATTATAGGCTTTCCACCTATCACAATGTGAGACTTAGTGTCTGCGGCTAGTTGTGGGTGCCCTGGTTGTGCTTCTGCCTACCACTTCGGGGATATGGGCTTGAAGATACTTTGAGAGACGAGTAGGAAAATATTTTTAAAAATTGAACTACTGCGACAATGAAAGGCTTTCGGCAAAACAAAAGTAGTTTCCTAAATTCAGTACATAAATAAAATACTTGTTCGTACCGAAACAAAGTTGAGTTGTTGCTCAGTGGGAGTCGCCCACAACATTGAAAGTATTCAACAACTCCACAATTAAATAAGCCACCGAGTCACGATCCTCCCAACTGAGTACAGAGTAGCCATCAAGGACAGTTGTAGATATTCGAATCGAGAGTGTCTAAATCGAAATAATTTCGAATAGAAACATAATATATTAATATAATACACAGAAAATACTACCATTTTTGTAGTATATACCTACCACACACGCAATTTTTGTGATGTTAAGTTCGAATCACAAAAATGAATTATCATTACAAGCGCAAGATAAACAGAATCACTAATAATTTTTCCCGATATCTATCCTCTCATATTACAAAGTACAAATTTTTTCTGTAGAGTACATTCAGAATGATAACGGTGCACACTTATTTTGTTATTTAATATTGACTAAAAAAGGAAAAGGCGAGAGCACATAAGTTTAATAAAACATAATTACATTACTTGCTTATCATTATCTATCTATACGATGTAGATAATAGTTTTATACGAAAACTCGATTCAAAGTTTTTGATGGCATCCTATTGCAAAGCTTAAAACTGTCCAGAATAATGGACAAGTTGATTTAAATGAGATGACTGATGTTCACGTTCACAGGATTAAAGACTTTCAGTTTTCATGTTAAAGTTTAAAATAATGTAAATGTTGGTTTATGTCCGCAAATACTTGCAAATTAGTGCTGTGCAGGTGAGAGTGATTGTGGACGATGAGAAAGAAGTATAAGGGTTCTACGATGCTTCTTACTAGGTGATAGATGTAGTGAGGCTTACATGCGTAAAAGTGAAACTTTTATGTGTCATTAAGCTTAAGTGTTCCAAAAATTCTACCATAAAGTGAATTGTGGAAAAGTCCAAATGTTATACGTAACTACATGTTTACACATAATGGAATTCCACCAAGCACCGACGATGGAAAATATAAGCCCTACTTATATTACTTTACTTAAGACGAGATTATCGTCTGGTCGGTTTCTTGTAACAGAAAATAATTAAAAAACTTCATCAACGCATCCTTAGTTTTGGAACGTCTCAGACTAACTTTGCTAATAAAAAGTTGCCTGAAGCCCCAGATAGTGAAATATTCATGTATTACTTAAAGCTCAATTTTTAAAGTTGAAGACGTGCTGAGTTTGCGGCAGCGTTTAACGTTTCTCTAGGGCTGTCACTCTCCTAGAAATTATCTTCTCAATTTTTGTGTTTGGGTGGGTGGTAAAGTTCTGTAAACTCTCATTTTTACAGTATATATCTTAAAATAATCTTTCTTGCAGCTATGACGTTAATTCTCAGTATACAAATTTTCGAGTTGAGAGTAGGATACTCAGTTAACGGACGCTCTTCAGGCTTAAGATCCTAACCTTAACTTTACAAAACCATATTAATGTTTAGGTACTGTTTATAATATATTTGTATAATTTCGTTTCATAAGCCGAGTCTATGAGCTAAAAGATACCTTTTTTGGTCGATCTTAAAACTTTAAACTAGTAATAAGAACGCCTTTGTGGTCTAGTGATCCGAGGTTGGACCTGGCTGCTTGAGGTCCCGCTTTTGCCCATCGGGTCGGGCAACGAAAAAAAAATAAAAAAATAGTATTTTCAATTTCCTAATAAAAATTAAGTTGTCAATATTAGATATTTACCCGGTTAGCGAAAGGCCATTGCCTATACATAGGCCTATTAAATTGTGGGACTTCTTCGACTAGTCGTAGTGGCCCTGGTTGTGCTTCTGCCTACCTGTGCCCTTTCTTCGAAGTCTGTTTTTAAATTTTAATAAGTCATTATATCGTACATTGTTTCATTGTTGTAAAAGATTTTGCCCTTTTCCAACTCCGTTGGAAACTTAAATGGCATACACACCTCTGACAGAAAAAAAGAAAGTCTTCAATCACATGTTTGTCTCAGATTACAGGTAATATAATTAATAAAATAATTTTCTTTTATTCTTTTGATCTGAGACTTTTCTTATTTACCTCGAGATGTAAGACGCTCTTTCTGTCTTCGGGGCGAAAACCTTTTTGACACTTTACGACTCTGTCTAGTAGAAAAATACCCCAAACACATCGAGCAGTAAAAAAAGGCTCAGATCAATGTTTGTCGTTCTCGATTGCGTATTAACCAACCTGTGATCTTAGACTTATTATTTTAGTGCCCACGGATTACTTTATTATTTATTATTATTAATTTGGATTATAATATGCTATTAATATTTTGCGTATTCCAATACACCCAGGTTTCGAGAGGAGCAACCCTATTATCCAGTCTTGTAGCAACTTTAATATCTTTTCTTTTCAATAATTTTATACCTAAGAACAGCAAGTTTATACGATTATACATTGCAGTTACATCATATTGCAGTGAACATAAAAAATGCAGTTTTTCCATATTTATTGATTTTCATCTACATATTGAGTAAAATTAGTCGATTTCGTAAATATTTGTTCAGTTAAGTGCACAAGTAAAAAAAATATGAAGAAATTAATGTACAAGGGCCATTCAATAAACTTTTAGCCTCAGAAAAAATAAAGAAAATTTTGAGAAAGTAAAGATTTATTTTTCAACATAGTCTCCTTTCAATTCAATACACTAGGACCAGCGATGCTCCAACTTTTTTAACCCGTCAAAAAAATACGATTTCCCGAGGTCTTCAAAATAGGCCTCTGTGGCGGCGATGACCTCATCATTCGACCCAAATCTTTTGCCGGCGAGTGACTTTTTCAGATTTGGGAATAAGAAAAAGTCGCATGGAGCCAAGTCTGGAGAATACGGTGGATGGGGCAGCAATTCGTAGCGCAATTCGATCAATTTGGCCATGACAACGGCGGAGGTGTGAGCCGGTGTTGTTGTCTGGTGTGAGCAAGCGCGGCACCCATCGCGCCGACAATTTTTTCATGCCCAATTCTTCGCGCAGAATATGATGCACTGTCCCATCTGCGATGCCTACAGTCTCAGCTATCTCGTG
>NJDC01023893.1:5792-18553 GCA_002245475.1 Calephelis virginiensis | reverse complement strand
TATAGCCATGTGATTGTTCGCTGACCTTTAACATAAACAGAAAAAGTCTTTAGTGAAAAATCCAATATTCGCATAGGAGGTATGTTCTATCTCATATGTCAGCAAACAAAACATTGTATAAATAGCCTTTTATCAAGTCATGTACTTTGAAATTAATCCCCTTACCAATTAGTAACAGGTAAAGGTTAAAGTTTGATGATTGATCAGCCTTCCATAAAGTTATCGAAGTCAAACTTACGCGCTAAAATCGAGAGTTTGGGACTGAACAAATTAGGCTAGGTAGCCTATATATACCCCTTACGCACGCGTCGATCTGTCGTGTAACTTCATTTTTTGTTAGCAGAAGTGAAGTTACTCACTAGTTCAATGGGCACGTATGTTTTATTAGTAAGGGGATATAGTTTAAATAGAATAGTAGGCTAACTATTGAATCTCAATTTCATGTAAAATGTAAGTTGGAATCGGATATTTCGGTACCCTTAAACACAGTACCAGCCATAGATGTAGAAATCCTAAATCTATGGTACCAGCAGATTATTAACATTTATTTTTTAAAAAAACTGTATGCTCGAACGGTCCCGCTCCAGACTGGACTTCTTGAGATCCCAGATTCGAACTCGGGTCAGGCACCAAAAAAGTAGGAAATGTGTATTTTCAATTTTCTTACAAAAAAATATTGACTGGGATTGGATGTGTGCCCGATTGGCGATAGGCTTGCTACTTATCACATTGTGGAACTTATTGTCTTCAGCTAGTTTAGGGGGTGCCCTGGTTGTGCCTCTGCTTAAATCAGCTGGGGCATGGGCGTGAAGATACTAATATACTTACTTAACGTATTCGATAAAACTATTACAGTTTATTGTTAACTAAGCATTTGCTAATATTGTGTACAAAGGTAAAAAAAAATACACATCCGATTCCACTTTCCAACTTGCTTGAAATTGAGACTCAATAGTAACCTTACTGGATTTTAATATTGCTAGGAGTTTTGACAGGATCCAGAGAAAAGAGGCAGTTTTTTTACTGAATTTCGTCTACATACTGAATAAATTAGTTAGTCAATTTTGGTGGCATTTAGGTAAAATTGCAAAATTGATTTCATGCAGAAATTAGAATTTCGTGTGTTACTTCGATACCGCGAAATCTCAACCGTTTTACTTAAGGCCTTGAGACGATTATTTATGTCGAATCATATGACTTATTTCGATCTATTTTATACTTTTTATTTAAGGCTGACTCCGTAAAATAAATAAACTTGACTTGGGGCAAATGCTTATGTCCATTTCAAAAACTAAAAAAAGGTACTTCTATCTGACTAACACATTTTTTGGCTTCGCACTAAAGGTAGTATCAGATTGAATGCCTGAATTTTGATGTAACTTTACATCGTAATACTACACAAGAATTATGAATTCGTAACTTTGTTATGAAATTGAAGTCGTTTTGAGGGTTCTGTACCCAAAGGATTAAAACTGTTTTACTAAGCCTCCGCTGTTTGTCTGTCTCTAGGCTGTATCTCATAAACTGTAATAGCTAGAAGGCTGAAATTTTCACAAATGATGTATTTTTGTTGCGGCTATAAAAACAAATACTAGAATTTAAAAAAAAGTATTAAGGGGGTATCTATACAATAAACGTGTTTTTTTCGTATTTTTTTGTTCAATATTAAAAACGGTAACAGATATACTTTTACAAAATATTTATTTGTATGTTACTTTTCAAAGTAAATAATTAAGTAAAAAACCGACACGCACTTTACTAGTTTTTGTAGTTTTGATGAGCTTAAATGACAGTTTTTTTTAAATAAAAGCACTATGTTTCAAACTATGTCCATACAACGTCTGTTAAACATTAACCGCTTTCAGCCATAAAACTTCCCCATAAAAGACTTTATTATATAACTCTCCGCCCTTGTTTTAAATGGTTGAAGTAACTACATCATAAGTCTGCTGTAACAGTACTCTCTTTGTTTTGACAATAATAATTTAACTGCTACAAACCGACTTCAATTATTTTATTACCACGTCGCGATTTGATAATCATTTTTATCAAGGTGGGTCATGATTCGGAGATAGTCCATACTTATCATCATCTTATATTAAAAATGCAAAAGTTTGTCTGTCCGGCTGCTACACTTTCACGCCTAAGCTGCTAGCCCGTTTTTGATATTAAAGGATCCGAATATTTAAATTTATTTTGGGCTACTTTTGTTTTGAAAATTTACCCTCTCAACCCAAGTCACAATCTATCTGTTTTCCAAATTCCAGACAAAACCTTTCAGCCATTCGAGCGTGAAATAGTAAAAAACATCCATACATACATGCTCACAAAATTTCGTATTTCTAATATTAATAGGATGTTAATGTCTCTAAGGTAAACAATAAAACAACTTCATAGATGCCCAGGAAGGTACTTACACCACAAACCAGATAGACCTTAGCAGCTTGTGCTGTTAAAAATGGGACAATTATTTGAAGTGGATACGGTTAGAATTGTTTATTTCATTTATTTTCACAGCGTTATATCTTACGGAATTGTGGTAAAAACTATTTTTTTTGTGGAAATGTGTTGAGATAAACACAATATTTGTCTTGCAAAAGAGAGCAATTTATAACAAGCAAGAGTTTTCCTCGGGGGAAAATTTAAAGAAATAAATAGGCTAACGGTATTTTCTCAACATATTTTTGAAAACTTAATGTATGACCATTAAAATACAAATTTGTTTAATATGAATTGTGATGTACAGTTCTGTAAATACGAGGACTATACCAATATTACTCTGAATAGTCTCATTTAGGCAGAATAGGCTATTTCTTTATGGACTAATAAATATTTTTGAAGTGTAAACTTCTTTCACAGCGTTCCGCACTTTTTTTTAAATTTTAATACTTCTGAACTCGCGTCAGGACAGGTGATCTGATCTGATGAACAACGTTCATGTTGTCATGTTTGTGTACGATAGCGCAATAAATGAATATTGTATTCTACTACATAAATGATAGTACTTTCATACTGATAATTCCAAAATATAAAAAATAATATAAATATATAAATGCACAACGTTTCTACTCAAGTTTTCACTTCTGCCGGCACTTCCTGATTGCACCCCGTCGTTTTTTTTAGAATAAGCATCCTGGGTATATTAAATACTTACAATTTGATAATTTAAAAACAATAAATTTTGCGGTAAGGGCTAAAGATTTTAGAATGTATAAAATACACAACGCTTGGAATTGTTTACTTCTCATAGCAATGTTTTAACAAATTGTATAATGTAAGAATAATGTGCTTTTGTAAATTAGATTTATAAAAAATAGGCAAGTAGAATTTCCTTCGTCGTTTCCTTCTCATTGAGCAGCCGCGTTCCGATCAGGTAGTAGCTTTTAGACATGTCACATTTGTGTGATCTATGTTAAATAAATATATTATTATTATTACTCACAGCTTTTTTGATGTTATAGACAACAGTGACCGCCTTGTGTTAACTTTTTTTACAAATATTATAATTGGCTCTATATTAGTTTATAATTCCCTGCACCTGTACCTGTTGGTACCTGTGCCTGTACTTACCTCAACCTTGTGTCTAATCGTGTTTGCCCTCGCCTGATAAAAGTATTTTTTATAAATCATGAAACAGTCCAAGTATATTATTATTAATTCGTGTTGCTATTAAGATTTTTTATTTCTAGAACCATACAGTAATTGGACATTCAGCCACTTACGAAAAGTTCAATTTCAAGTGACCCGTAACTTGGAATAAATTAAATATTGAAGAGAAGAAAGAAGCCTCCTTTGGTTTGTTTGTAGAAACAGTTAATTAAAAGGCTTCGCCCAAGATCTGTTTAAGTATGTAGGTCAAGCGGAAAGAGAGCTTTGGTTTCCTTTTCATAACGAAATGAAATGTATTATGGAAGTATTTAACTTTTTTTAGTGTCTTCGGCTAGTCGTGGGTGCCGTGGTTGTGCTTCTGCCTACTTCTTCGGGAATATGGGCGTGAAGATACTTTTTTTATAAACATATTTTATTTTGTTGATATTTTTATATGATAAGATAGATAAAATACACGATTCTCCTTATGGTACATTTTTGTTGGAGTGCTATAAGTTAACGGCTCTCCTGGTCGTAATAGTTTGCTGTTATAGATAGCATAAATATTATAGGTGCGTCATTGTCGTGAGGTCGGAAGGAAAGGTCTTTTGTGCAAGTTTACCGGCTACTCTACTCTAATGACAGGAATACGACCGAATCATTATGGCAGCAGGAATAAGAAAGGCGGCGGATTCCTATCAGGGCAAGTTGCTGCACAATACTCTACCTACAGTAATCTTGTTGGTAATGACCTATATTTTAATCTGTGCTAGCCTCTGACGAGCTGCTTGGCAGAGAGGCAGATTGTTTATTCTATTAAGCGGACGCTGACCAACATGGGGGGAAAGAGAACAACAGATGCTCTATCACTGTCTTGGCATAGTACAAATATGAAACAGTATAAATACTATCTAACTTTAGAAACGGCATACTCACACAAACAAGCACACCTACAAGGCTTCTAAATAAAATATTAACTGTTTTCCGCGGTGTTGCATTTTTTCGGGACAAATTCCATGAAAATTGGCTTAGCAGTTTTTGCATGAAGAAGTTAATAAACAAACATACAAAATTTCGAATTATAATATCAATGGGAATAGAAATAATAATTTCATTAAATACGCTTTAAAACCTTTAAGGTCACTTGTATGTTCCTAGGTTAAGTTTTTAACTCCAAGTTAGCTATTAATTAGTTTTTAATCGTAGTAATAAAGCTAAATGGTAAAATCACTTTTGTGTGATAATTTTATTCATTATTATGTTTAAAACTGCAACGTGAAAGCGGCCCTTACGGCCGTACTCAACAGACGTCTATTGTCTTTGATTAAGTAAATAATTAGTCATTAAATTAAAATTTTAATTAGAAAACTGTGATATTTTGACAGAATTGTTTATGGACTTCTCTGAGTGCAATTAAAGTAATGATACCAATAAATCTACACAAAAATCTGTGATGAACTCCTGCTTGTTTGGATGTGTACATTTAGAGACACACACGCACACACACACACACATACGCATACATACAAATACACACATGCACACACATACACACAAACACACACACATGCGCACACACACGCGCGCGCACAGACACGCACACACGCACACGATTGACAATTTTGAGGATGTGCGTCAGACTTATAAACAGGTTAAACAGAAGAAAAAGAAAACGACTAAGTAAAACCAAATAATACTTGATTATAAAAACGACGACTCTTCATAGCCAAATACAAAAAATTGATAACCCTGTTCACCTTCACTAATAACTTTCTAAGCCGTTAAAGAAAAAGGCGAAGTTTTTCTATTTTTTCTAACAGCGACGCGGTACGCTAAGTAAATTTTTATTAGCTACTAAGTTAAATTATTTGTCACTGCTTTTACTCAAGGTCTGCATAAAAATGTTTTTATGTATTAAATTTTAACACTTTTGCCGTGCTTGGGACGAATTTAAAATTTTTAAAAAACTTAAAATATTCAATTCTGAGAGTATTTAAACTCCTCGTCTCTAGCTGACTTCGCTCTTAGAGCAACTGAGGACTGAAATCATAAAGTGAAACTTTTTTTCTATTATGTCGATAGTTATTTAACGAGAAACGAATGATTTAGATTTAAATTCTGTTGAGGTTGATTTGTTTTTTATTTGAAAATTAGTGGCTCGCCCCGGCTTCGCACGGGTATTAAATATGCATATTAACTTTCTTCTTCAATCCCCTTTTTTGCACGTCACACTTTACCATTAGAAAAATCCGCATCAAAATCCGTTGAAAGTTTTAAAGATTTAAGCATACAAAGTGACATAGGGACAGAGAAAGCGACTTTGTTTTATACAATGTAGTGTACAGCAGTGTAGTGCAGCAGATGTACATTGTATATCTGCTTTGTCAATTACATCTTTTATGTTTTTTCCATGACCCTACCAACGAAACGTCTTTCCTATTTTTACGCCAATGTTTTTTTTAATCCCACTTTCTCTCTATTATCCCACTATTGCGAATGCAATAAGATTTTGTGTTATGAAAAGTACACATATCATATAAAAAAATATTTGTCCCCTCGTGTACACATTACAATTTCTTGCCTCAAATACAATTTTTATTTAACAACATATATTGTGTAAGTCCAAAAACTCTCACCAAATATTATAAATACCTCTTTGTATCAAATAATTAGTGGGCTTACGAACTTGACAGCTGCCTTCAGTGTTGGAGGGCGTAATACGATACCTTACTCCAATATAATAACGTTATCGTTATAACAACGCTGCTAAGATCTTTATAGGAATAAAGGATGTGACGACTCGTAACGTCAATAAAAACTAGTAACATTCCTGGATTGTTGAACTCAAGAAATGTGGGGCTACCATTGCAATGGTTGATAGTTGACGGGAATAAAAATACATCATCCTACTACTAAATTACACCTCATGGTAAATGGTTACCACTATCATGGTTGATATTTTACTGTGACACAGATAGATTATACAATAAATAAACAAACTGCATAACAACTTGTTGGGATACATTATTCAACTACCAATGAATTCAAAATCACTTTTAACGAGTTCACTTGTTCTATGCCAATTCATTAAAACCTTTCCATACCGTGAACCATCTCGCTTCTGTCAGGTTTTTTATAAAATAAT
Source organism: Calephelis virginiensis (assembly GCA_002245475.1). Classification (NCBI taxonomy): domain Eukaryota; kingdom Metazoa; phylum Arthropoda; class Insecta; order Lepidoptera; family Riodinidae; genus Calephelis; species Calephelis virginiensis. The sequence continues at coordinate 11,820 of NJDC01023893.1, read as the reverse complement.
TCTATAATCCGACCGGGCGTTGAATCGTAAGAGTCGTCAGAGGCGAGCAAAGGACAATACATCTATTCTCCAAGTTTCAACAACATAGCTTTTCGAGTTTCGGAAGAAAATGTCTGTGACATACGGACAGACAGACAGACATGAGGAGTGTATAAGGGTTCCGTTCATTTGTATGCAAACATTATGTGTGTAAACATTAAAAACAATAATAAGTTACCCACCTGAGTAATATAAGATTAATTACTTATGTTTTAAAAATATAATATAAGCTTAATAACTTAAGTGCAGTCAAATGACAAAAACCGACTTTATAAGTTATAAGTAAATCATCTAAGTACACAAAAATTAAGCGTTTTCTTCTACTTCCCCAAAAATTACATTATCAAATCCGGCATTTGTAGCAATAGTATTATTTCTGCACCAAGCTTTTTCTTATAAAAAAATAAAATCGACTCAGAAATTATTGAAAAATCGATTAATATACATAAAATCCTTTTCTTTTGCAGTTGGTTAAAAATCGGCCCACTGTTCATGGCTCACTGATCACAAGAACTATAGGGCAAAATCTTTGGGCTCATAATGAAGAAAAAATCATTCGACTCTGACTATGTATTTTGGATAAATATTAAAAGAGTGTAAGGTTTTTTCTTAACGTTTAATATGACTGCACATTACTATGTTCTTCATTAAAATCCACCTTAATATACAAAATCTCTATGAATTGTATCTAAGCCCTTCCGTTAGTTTTTGCGTTGTAGAGTAACGAACGTTCATCCTCACAAATTTTCTCATTTAAAAACTAATTAACTATTAAAATACTTGAATGTTTTAGTACCTATTTTAAGGGTTCCTTAGCCAAATGTAAAAAACGGAACCCTTAGAGGTTCGACATTTCTGTTTGTCTGCTCCTCCTTTTATATGTCACAATAACTTTCTTCCGAAACGATAAGAACTATTCTGTTGAAACATGGTAAGTAAATGTGTTGTGTGAACCGCATTAAGAAAAAGAAAAAATATTGGGGGTTCTCCATAATTAGAACTGAAACTCAAAAAAAATTAATCAAACCCATACGTAGGGGTAACTACGGATAAGTCGTAGAAAATGATAAAGGGGGTTTCAATATATATTCTTTTAAGCTTTTTCTTCTAAATCTTAATTTCCAAGGTTGTAAAACTTATTTATTTTATTTTATTTATTTATATGAAATATATAAAAATTACATGGATTTATTTTATAAAAAAAACCTGAAAGGAGCGAGATGGTTCATGGTATGGATAGGTTTTAATGAATTGGCATTGAACAAGTAAACTCGTCAAAATATGTCATTCTGAATTGATTGGTAGTTGAAAATGTAGCATAATAAGTTTTTATGCAGATTGTTTATCGGTTGTATGATGTATCTGTGTCACAGTTAATAATCAACCATGGCAGTTGTAAACATTACCATGAGGTAGCTCCACTTTTCATGAGTTCAACAATCCAGGAATGTTATAACTACATTTTTTCCAGAAGGCAATGGAGTCTTCACATCTTTAATCCTAAAAAGGTCATAGCAACGTTGTTATAATGATAACGTTATTATATTGGTGTAAAGTATCGTAATACGCTCTTCGACATTGAAGGCAGCTCGTAAACCCAATAATTATCTGATACAAATAGGTATGTACATGGTTGTCTATTGTTTTCCCGAAGATTATATGCCATATATTCAAATGCCAGAATTTCATTTGCCCGAATTTTTATTTGCCCGAATGTTTTGTTAACCATAATATACTTGTGAAATAGTCTTATTCGCCCTAAAATTAGTTTCCATAATGATACAAGTGCCATACGTATTGTTATCCATTTTATTGATTGCAATAATATTATTCAACAGAATATTTAAAAGCCTTACAAAAATTTGTATTTGCATTACGTAAAAGGTAAATTGTAATAAATATATCACAGTACGACTACATATTATAGTTGTCTTTATTTCTAATATCTATTATTCCAGTACCTCTTGATACGATCAAAGTCACTTCCGTTAAATTTAAATTAACGCCTTTGTTCTAAAAAGCGATTAGCTTTCTGGCACTTCGCCGGCCGCTGCCGCGGCACGCTCGCTTCGCTCGTTCGGCTCGTGCGTTGTCTTTCATGTTCTAACCTAACCTAACCAAAATAAATATATCACAGTACGATTGTGTATTTCTGATAAATATATGACAGTATGATTACATATTAGAGTTATCTTTATTTCTAATAACTATTTATTTAGTACCATTTTATACAATCAAAGTTGCTTCTGTTCAATTTTAACCTAACGCATTTGTTCTAAAAAGCTATTAGCTTTCTGGCACTTCGCCGGCCGCTGCCGCGGCACGCTCGCTTCGCTCGCTCGGCTCGTGCGTTGTCTTTCATGTTCTATGTAACCAAAACAAACCATACCGAAACCATATAGCATTTAGTATAAAACGAATTTATGTTCTTTGTGTAGACGTTATTTTTATGGTAAATGATGTTATGAGTTGTGATAATACGGCTTACAATCATGCTAGCAAATGATATTATTGAAATTGACTTTATGGGAAACATAGTTTCTAGCACGTGACTAATATAGTAAAAAATGAGTATGACATATGAAATTTTGAGAAACAATATTATGCCTGTTGACCATTATAGCAGATGAAATTATGGCAAATAAAATTCTGGCAAACGGGTGTAACCGATTTACAACATTTGGTGAGAGTTTTGGCCTTAACATTTGTTTTTTAATAAAAAAAAAACTTAAGGCACAAAAGTGACGTAAACATGAGGTGACAGATACTTTTGATATATGATACGGGTACTTTTTAATAATACAAAAATTTATTGCATTCCCAGTAGTGAGATAATAAAAAAAAATTGAATTAAAAAAAAAAATTGGCGTAAAAATAAGAAAGATGCTTTGGTGGTTCGCTCATGTGGAAAACATAATAGATGAAAGATTGACAAAACAGATAAACACTCTAAATGTGGTACCGGAAGAGAACTACTATTTCACAATTAAATCGCCTAAATCAAGTCTCCGAAATTAAAGACTTCTTATGATCTGGTTCTGATTTTTATTGAAATAAAATGAATGTGGACAAACTTAACAGGTCTGTACAATGTACTTGAAACAATATAAGATTAATATATTCTGTCAAGTTTTTTTTAATTGTTTATAGTGGAACTCCACCATGTACCGATGAGGAAAAGTGCCAAGTTTGTGTCTGGTTTGAGCGTTAGGATTCCATAAAAACTTATCCGTTCGTTTCTTATTTTGAAAAAGAAGAACCGGACGGAAGCAATTACGCTCGTTCGGGTTCGTGGAGAATATCGAGGCGAACGAACCATGAAGAGAATTTCCGCGTAATTATTATAATCTAACCTGAGCCCTTAACATGAACTTTCGGCGCTTTGCTCGCTAGCGTCATCGTAAATTATTAGTCTGAAAACTTTGAACAGCGTCTCTGCTAGTAACATTAAATGTTTAGACATTAAATACATACATAAGAACATTAATGCTTAGACTATATTTACTTTTAAAATGTTTGTTATTTCCCGCAATTTAAAACAATTGATTCACTTTATATTTCTGGATTTTATTTGTGACGTCCGTTCACCACGATGCTGATTTCTTCTTCTTCTTCATTTATAAATATGGCTTTCGATCATTTTTCACGACAAGCCAATGTCAAGTCCGCTAATTCTTATATAGTCATAAGTCACTATGTACAAAGTCATGTCAAGTCAGGGGCTTGAGTAAAGCGGTGGCTTCGTTACTCAAGCTCATCTAGGAGATTTGACGTCAGCGAGGAAATAGACAATACACTGATTTCTTCACGATTCTTTCATTTGTGCACTTTTACTGAACAAAATTAATCCGATTCCCACCCAAATTAACCAATTTCACTCAATTTAAACACGAAATTCAATAATAATGAAATAATTACGACCACCTTCATTCACGATGGCGTCAAAACTCCGATGCTGATTTGAAAAGTTTCTCATGAATTGATGTCGCAGTGACAGATTGGCACACGTCTGACAGCATTCAACTTCAAATGTGTAACGCCCGTTGTCAGTGCCAATTGTCTCTAAAACATGGACTCATTCAGCCTCAACATGAAAATAGTGCCAACAATACACAATATTTATGATTAATCTAACATTATTCCTTACACTTTATATTTCAAAACATAAATCACCAAAACACGTTGAACCTAAAGCCTACTGGCTAGGTAATGTATCAAAGTGTTATTTAAAGACCTACTGTATATGTTAAAGCTAGACTTTATAACACATAGAACAAAGTTGTCTTTTTGAATGTACAAATTGTATTGTGGGAATAGCATTACCTAAACCTCATGGTGGAGCCCCTCATTTGTAAGAAAGTGAACAAGCAGGCTACAAGAATGTGACAACCATCTATGGGAACAGACACTAAAGCTGTTACTAAGGTGTTGCTAGCTTTTGACCGGAATCTTAGTCGGTGCTTGTCTACCGGCTACTTTTTCCTCCATCTCGGAACACGAAAATCGTGAGCACTAAAGTTAATGCGACAGGAAATTAAACAAAGTCACTGTCTTATTCTCTATGTCCCTTTATATGCCCCTCCCACCCCTCTCTCTCTCTCTCTGACTGTCTGTCTGTCTGTCTGTGTGTGTGTGTGTGTTATTACTTTAACGGCTGCACTCAGAGACGTCCATTAAGATTTCTGTCAATATGTCTCAGCTTTTTCATGAAATTTTCAGTTTGATGACTGATAATATACTTAATGAAAGATAATTGATGTCTCTTAAGTACAGCCGTAAGGGCCGTTTTCACGTTTCAGATTTAAACTAAATAATCAGTTAAACTGTTAAATATAAAGTGATTTAACTATGAAGCTATGCGACTACGATTTATCAGTTAGTAGCAAACTCACAATTTATTGCTTAACCTAGGGACATACAAGTATCTCTAAAGGTAAAAAAGGTATTTTATGAAAGCTGCTAATGACTTGACTTTGCTTTTTTAAATCCTATTAACATTATAACTACTAAAGTTTGTGTGTTTGTTAGCCTTTCACGCAAAAATTGCTTGGCCGATTTTCTTGAAATTTCGCAGACACATAGGTAACTTGCATTAATATATAGGAATTTTGATACCGAAAAAATCTGCCTGTGAAACCATTAATAAATATAACCATTAATCACGTGTTTTGTTTTATATAAACACTTAAAATATATTTAAAAAACAAACGTTTGATAGTAACAAGGGATGGATTTGATACTACAACTGTTATAGCCGGTAAACTTGCACAAAAGGCCTTCCCTCCCAGCCTTACGACAGCGACTCACCTGTAACATTTATGGTGCAAAGAAACAACTCTTACCACCAGGAGAGCCTTGTGAAAAAAATACCATAAGGAGAGTCGTGTGTTTCATCTATCTTACCGCATAAAAAAATAAAAATGAAATAGGTACATACATAAATTATTGCGTTATAAAAGAGAAGCCAAAGCTCTCTTTCCGCTTGACCTACATACTTAAACAGATCTTGGGAGAAGTTTTTTAATTAACTGTTTTTTACAAACAAACCAAAGGAGGCTCCTCTCTTCTCTTCAATATTTAATTTATCCCGAGTTACAGGTCACTTGAAATAGAACTTTTTGTAAGTGGTTGAAATTCCAACATCTGTATGGTTCTAGCATAAAAAAATCTTAATAGCAACAAGAATTTATAGTATACTTGGATTGTTTCACGACAAAAAAAATATTTTTTAATAAGCGAGGCCAAACATGATATAGATACAGGAACAGGCACATATACATGTATACATGTACCCGAGTAGGTACAAGTACAAGTACAGGGAAGAGTACAGAGGCAAAACAAACTCTAAACTATCTATATATATATAAAAATGAATTGCTAAATGTGTTGGTAAGCGCATAACTTCCGAACGACAGAACTGATTTCGTTAATTATTTTTTGTTGTGTTAGTTATTGTCAGAAGAAGGTTCTTATAAAGAGAAAAATCGGG
>NJDC01023877.1:0-16170 GCA_002245475.1 Calephelis virginiensis | reverse complement strand
CTTTAGGACCTTACTCGAGAGAAAATATAATCGGAAGAAAAAAGAAAAAACCTTCAAATGATGGTACAAGAGAATTATTGGACACTTTAAACAAATGTATTGATACTCGTAAACATAACGCGGATGTTTTGGAACGAGATGAGGACAGTATGTTTCTGCTGTCCCTTTCATCTTCTTTCAGGAAAATTCCTGAGCACAAAAAGCCAGCTGCGAAAATTCAATTAATTACTATAATCGATTCATTCGAACCTCTACTCCAAATAATATATATACAAACACAATGTGGCGAAATAATGAGTATGAGTATGAGCGTAGTTACTTCACACCGGAGGCTGGGTCAAGTCAACAATCACGGTTACGCCCTGAAGCACAAAATTACTGTACACTATCAACTTCAGCTCCTTCACCACATGAGTCGCGATTTTCTACTGCCACTTCAAGTGCCTCGCAAGATTCAGAAATTTTGGATTTATTTTGAATCTTTATTTTCTTTTTTTTGTGCTTTCATTTTATAATTAGTTGATATAGTATTGATTTAATTAAATAATTTAAAAAATATGGTTTCAAATTATTTAAGATTTATTTTTAAATTACCTCGATATTTCGAAACAGTCACTCAGTGTTTAATGTCTACTCGTGACCATGGAACATGCAACTGTTTCGAAATATCGAGGTAATTTAAAAATAAATCGTGTTCAAATCCCGTAAATAGTAATAACCTTAGAATTAAAAAAATATCTTCTTACTTCAAAATTTTAACTTATTTTATCACATGTACAGTCACGAGCAAAAACATGTATACACTTTGCGAAATTTAAAAGCGATTTTCTTCTAAAGTATCGATTGAATTGGTAAAATATTATACAAGCCATAATAGTAGGTGTATACAGATGTTATATGTAGTTTCAGAAGACACAGTAACTCATCAAACGAACGCACAGACATTCTAGCGTAATTAAAAAATTTACGAGGGTATTTTCAAACGTCTTCATAAAATATTTTAAACATTCCTTTTAACCTCCGTTCTTGTAACAAAGGATGTACCCAACACTCTTTTGATTTCCTTTTATTTTTCTTTCTCTTTATAATTAGTAGCGCTACCATTGCAACTTCTTCGACGTCCATTCTGCACGAATGTACTTGGAATACTGTCGCTCGGCTTGGTCTCCAGGCCTTAGTTGCCTATGTTTTGGTCGCCGGGAGACCGAGTCTCCGGCGACTAGTCGATAGTGCGTAATGGCCCTAAGGAGTCTACACACCAAACCCGCCGACCCGCCGACACAGCCCGGCGGCTTGGTGTCGGCGACTTTGCTTCAAGAATCATGTCGGCGACCCGTACCCGCGCGTGCATGTCGGCGGCGTGGCCGGCGACTTGCACGCGCACGCTCAGTTGCCCGCCGACACTCCAGCGATAGTGACGTGCTTGTGTTTTTTTTGCGATTTTCTGCAATAATGGAATGGGACGAAGAAACCACTCTAAAGTTAATAAATTTGTATCATTTAAAGGAATTATTATGGAATCCAAAACACTTGGATCACAAATGTAGACCTAAACGTTTTGATGCACTAAATGAGATGGCAAACGAATTAAATACAAATGTCACAGAATTAGAACCGAAGATAAAAAAATTGACTAGCCAATATTATAGAGAAAGAAAAAAGACGATTGAATCAAAAAAGTCTGGAACCGGCGCAGATTCTGTTCACGAGAGCAAGTGGTTTGCCTTTAAATCTTTGAATTTCTTGTTCAATAAAAATAAACCTACTGGAACAATCGATACGGTATGTAACATTTCAGTGATGAGTGGTGATATTGAGAACATATTATCATCTATTGAGTCAGATTATTTCAGGTTTATTCCACAAATCCCCGCCGTATAGACTCTGAGAATAACCCTATCACCTGATGCGAGATAACGTTATGTAGGCACAAGTATTTCGTCTTAATGTTGTTGTCATAGAATCGTCATAGTATACTCAAAATGCATAAAAACATCAGTGGGGATTTCGCGGTGGGGATTTCTAGAATAACTTGGTAAATAAAACCACTTATAAATGAATAAAAACAAGTGATTTACGAAGTTTTTAATACAAATTATAATAAAAATACAAGTACTAATACAAGTATGAGTTTTATTAAAACTTACGAGTTAGTCATTGATCATTCTGCCATGGTAATCTCCCGACATCGGAAAGAAAATATTGAACCAATTCTGTCCTTATAACCTCAGGAGATTGTGTCCTTGTAACCTCAAGGGAATGTGTATTGTCTTGTCTAGGCAAGTCAGCAAACAAATTATTTTCACGTGGTTCCCTGCGCCAATCTCCTGGATTGATTTCTCCCCTACTATTTTCAGTATCATATTTATTTTGTGGTATTATACCATGTCGTTTTACATATTTGAACAAATGAATACATGCTAATGTTACAATTGTAACTTTTTGTGGATTTAGCTGGATGGGTTTGTTAAATATCTTAAATTGTTTTGTTAACTGTCGAAATACGTTTTCTAGTTGAAAAAAAAAGTCTCTTCGACATCGACACATGCGATAGTTGTACACTCTCTTGGGAGACCCTTTCGTATGATTACCATCATAAGGTTTTAAAATATTGGTTTGTAAAGGAAACGCATCGTCGCCCAAAAAAAATAGGGTACTGGCATAATTCTTCCAGGTAGAGGTTTTTTATCTGGCAAATTTAAATCATTATTATATAACATTCTGCATAATGAAGAGTTAGCAAATACACCACCATCGGAGATGCGACCCTGGCACCCCACATTAGCGTATAAAAACTTATAATCTGCATCCACTAATGCAAACAGTACAATACTGAAATACATTTTATAATTAAAATAATCGCTTCCACTTCGTGCTGGACATTCAATTCTAATGTGCTTTCCATCCATAGATCCAACACAATTAGGTACATTCCATCTACTCAGATATCCATCTGCAACTTTTGTCCATTCGTTTGATATTCGTGGAATCTGAAATCGGAAATGTGCTCGGTGATAGGATAGCCATTTGCCTACTTATATAGTAATTTTTCGGAACATAGTTTTTCTGGAAGATTAAAGAAAGTTAAACGCCCATATGTGTACATACCTTCACATAATCCGAAAGTCCATCTACGATAGCTTGGCACACTTCTGGAATAATGTAGGAAATGAGTTGAGGAGATACTTTAAAGGTGTCACAAAGACTGTTGAATGAATCTCCCGTAGTCAGGTATTTTAATGTTAATGATAATCTGTCCGTTGGTGAAATTGCACTTCTGTAATTTGTATTTTTTTTAACTATTGTGGGTCCAACAATGCTTAGTAAATATTCAAAGTCGGTAAACGTTAACGACATAAATGTCTTAAAATATAAGGGTCTTTTTACAATCAAATCGTCTGTTCTTAAATCTTTTATTCTATCACTGTTACTGTAACGACTGCGACTCATTAAGCTTGGTCTAACCCAACACTGTCGTTTTCTCTTCAGGGACCCAGCTAAAATTATTCCACATGCTGCTATTATTAGATCAGCATCAGTATCCATGTTTATTGTAGGCTGCAATATTCGAGAAAAACAACACGTCACGTTCGTACACACTGCAATCACTAACTAAAAAAGTTGTACTGATTTCTTGCCGCCGACTAACTCACCGACACAGCCCCATGACACATGTTGGCGGGTTGGCGGGTTTGGTGTGTAGACTCCTTTACAAGCACGTCACGAAATGGGTAATTAACTAGTTTTATTTCACTCACACACATTGCACTGGCACGCGCAGGCCGTAGCGCGCTTTTGTCGGTCGGCCCGAACTTGTCCGAACGTGTTTTGCATCCTACCTGTCCGAACTTGCATTGGTAAATATTGGGTAATTCATTAACGATTAACAAACTTAGGGTAGTTTGACAGAAGTTAAAGAGTTAGTTAACGTTTTATAAACTTAACTTAAATGTTAAGCCCTTAGTAGAAATATCAACTTCGTTAAATAACGATTAACGAGTTAATGCCCAACTTTGCTTTTGATAATAGGTACGTATGTTAGAATTTCATTCTGATTTAAGTGGACTTGATTAGACAACAATTAAAGTCTACTTTACTCCTCATTCTTTTTAGCAACAAAAAAGCTTTGCTACCAATAGGAGCGCTATATCAGGCCCATGCCACTGTGAGAGATATGGAGAAGTCTATGCTCGGAGTCTTGTTAAGAGATAAAATCCGGAATCACATAATCCGGCAGAAGACCTGAGCGACAGCTTGGTAGACGTAATATTTTTTTTTTAATTTATCGTCTGCTTTACTTTGAACCGTAGACCTGACAACGGAAACGTGCTAAAAAATAAAATCTTACCAAATAAAACTAAACAATCATAATTTTGTATTATTACGAAAGTTCAATGTGTGAGCAAATCATTTCTGAATCAGTTTAGTAGTAAAAAAAACAACAGAGTCCGTCTCTGTATGGCGGTTTTCTTTGAGCGCCTTGTAACAAACCGCCGAATCATGCCGAAAGGCGAGCGCCATCCGTGTAAATTCCTGATTGTACATTTTCCGTTAAATAAGGTTCAATACACACTATCGATCAATGATCGTATTTAGTTAGTGACTAAGCATTTTTTTTAAATAACTGCAATGAAAGTAATTAATGCTGTAATTTTACTTATTTTATTTAAGTTATATCAATTACCATCACTATCATTATCTTACCGTTGTGTAGCTCACATTTTGATAAGAATGTAGGATCCGTTTTTATAATATTTTTTTAGGTTCGCAATAAAATCTATTAAATCTAAGTCGGAAATCATAGAATTTGGCCAACGACAAGATAATCAAAGTACGTGGGTACAGAAATGAAAAAAAAATCCATATTATTCTTCGTTGTGTAAATACTTAAAATTATGTAATAAACAATGTAATTAATATTCACAGATATTTAGGCAATGTTTTTATCGTTTTAAATTGATAAATACACAAATGAAATAATAATCGTATTTGTCAACTGATTTGACTAATTGTTATTTTTTTTATTTTTGTTTAAGAAAATACTGTAAATAATTATAAATTTTAAAATATTTGAGTCAAGTGTGTGACATAACAAATTACTCGGCAAACCTCGGCGATGTAAATTTTTGCCAATTAATCAAATCGAAACTCACTTTAACCATGAGATGGATAACTTTATGTGTCGTTAGGGTTGTAGAAATACGTGAGTAATAGTTTATAGCAATACAATCAATAATAAGAGTAACGAAATCTAGCAATAGACAGATACCAAATCGATTGTAAACATGAAATGAATAAATAATAATAAATTTGTCGTATCGTGTGCTGTGACCCTAAAGCGTTTTCCATTGATATGGTTCCCAAACTTTTTTGGCATAGACCCATTTTTTAGTTTTGCTAGTTTCAAGAACTCGTCGAAAATATGAAGATTAGGTGGAAATTTACATTGTGGTAGCATACCATGAATAAAGGATTGAGTGAAAAAAACCAACTTTAAATGTGATTACATATTATGTAGAATCTAGTAGACAATCATATCTTTCATTGATTAAAATTACGTGATAATTTGTGTTGTGGATATCAGTATTTCTAGGTTCGACGAAACAAAAACAGTTTCGATAGCGTCAATAGTGTCTAGTATTCGTCAAGCAAGGTTCCATAGTTTGTTCAACCCTTTTCAATATTTATTTTGTTACAAAGCTATGAAAATGTACATAGAGTCGACTCCCGTACCTGTATTTAAATTATACCAAAGTCATTGTTTCAGTCATTGTGTCAGTGAGTCCTTTCCTTCTGTAGAGAAACCTCATCTACTTAGTAGCGTCACTAACTGCTTATACTTGAGTGACATCAGTACTGATGGCTACATAATGCATAGGGTTTATACCTAACTGTGTCATGGTTACCTGGTGAAAAACTGCAACTTTAGGTTCTGGTACCAGACGCTAAAGTCAGTGCATTCAGTGCTTTTTAAAATTTTGTTCACCATTTTTGTTCAGATCTAGAAAAGCTATACAATTAGAACTCAGTACAAATTAAATACATATTCAAAAACTTTTTAGTTTTTAGTTTATTCAGTCATACAATTCAGTCAAAAATCATAACTGCTTTGAGATTATAATCTAACTAAAAGTCAATATTTTAAAGTCATCATTACTGACTGTAGTTATCTCCCGCTTGATTAAGTTAAAGATTACTCCTCTGATGCTATTGAGGATCTTAAAAATTATAATAAATAAAACAACATTTTGGTTTCGTAAACATTTATTAAGCAAAGAAATAAATAACTTTTTTTTCCAACCGATGACGCTGAGTCCGCAAAACCACCGAAGATGCCACCCTGCCACCAAAAATATTAATTCATTTTGTTTTTCATGAAAATGATGCAATAGAGTATTTATTCAAATTTCAGGAATGTATAATTTATTCTAAGTCCCGTTAGTTTCACGATTGCAACTATACATGTATATATTGGGAATTCACGTCCATTATGCCGCACACTCTCTTTTGATCCGTCGGAACCTCTCGCGTTGACGCCCGCTCATTTTCTAACATACAGCCCACTTAAACATTTACCCGCGCCGCCTCTAGAAAAGGAGAACTTAAAATTAGTAACTAGATTTAGTTTACTAGACAAATTAGTTCAGTCGTTTTGGAAACGATGGAGTAGGGAATATTTGCATACTTTACAAGTAAGAGCGAAATGGAATACGTCTACGACACCTATCACCTATCACTTTGCAATGGCCTCTGGCTATTGTCAAGGAAGTTTTCCCGGGTAAAGACGGGATCGTAAAAGTGGCTCGAATCCAAACTGCTTCCGGGTCTTATCAACGTCCCGTTGTAAAGCTTTGCCCTTTGCCTAGCCAATAAGTTAAATCTTATTTGCTCATACATTTAAATATAAGTTGCATTAATATAAACCGCATTTCTTTAGCTTTCATAAGTGCTCCCGCATTAGTTTATAATTTGCCCCGCATTGGCTTATAACTTGCCCGCATTAGTTTATAATATGCCCCGCATTGGCTTATAATTTGCCCGCATTAGTTTATAATTTGTCCCGCATAAGTCTATAACTTGTCCTGCTTAAATTATATCTTGTCTAGCTTTAGTTTTATCTTATTCTACTCGCACAAGCGTTTGCTTTCACTGCGACGACACATAGTCGTATTTCCGCACAATTATCCCATTTCTTTTCTTTTCTGGGCTGGTCTTCATCTCTCTAGTTTCTTTGGAGGAACCCTCCAAGTGGGGGGGGATGTTTGCGCCTGTCCTTTTCTCGAAAATCCCGCGTCACAACCTTTCGTGCTACGTCGAAGTGTGACGAGTCGCGCGCGATAAAACGTGTGAGATAGCATGAGACGCTTGTGCTTGAATAACAACGCAAGTGGGCTGCGTGGGGGCAAGCCAGCGACGCCGCCCGCGCCCGCCAGTCGGGTTCAAAAATCGCCGCATCGCACCCGTGTACAAATGCTCGTTGACACCGCGCCGCAACAAAATTATAGCTAAGCCTCGCATGTGAGCCAGCACCGCTAGTCATCACAATTGTAATAAAGGTTAGTGGCAATCCTTCCAGCTTGTCCTCTAGCATTTTCTTTCATCACCGCATCCTATACGGTCCTATCTGTCTTCACCAACAGATCCGACCCCCCCGCAAAAACACAAATTCTGCATTCACAATGTCCCTAACTTGTATTATTTTAATTACTTTGTTCGGTCATTGGACTTTTGATCATTAGAATTCAATTTATTTGTGGTTGTTCCATTCCATACTTAATCTCATTCAAATCTCAAACAAACATAATTCTCACTACTTGCGAAAACATTGACGCATAAAAGATGCCGACCCTTGAAATAGCTCTCGCTTATCTCTACTTACCTAACCGAAGCTTGTAATTAGGGTAAAATTTGGGGAGTTCTCAAAAGTAACATTAGTAGAATAGTACAGGGTGGACCAAAATTCCGTTTACATTTGAAACGGTAGCTGCAACAAGCAGCGGCAACGGGGTGGGGCGGGAGGGGTACGTAGCGCTAGAGCGGCCTATGGGAATTTAGTATCATAGCGTCGTTCAGCGACAAGCAACGTGCGTTCTGTGTGCGCGAGTACTACCGCAACGGCGATTCTCTCACGCTAGCGCAACTAAAATTTTGCGCTCATTATAACATTCGGCGTAAAAATGAAGCTCCGTCAGTTCAATTGATTAGGAAATGGGTACAAAAGTTCGAGGAGACAGGTTCCACAATGAATCAACCACGATCCGGCCAACCTAGAACATCAAAAGACCCCGAAAACGTAGAGCATGTAAGAACATCTGTTCGTGAAAATCCTGGACTCTCTACTCGGAAGCGGTCTCATGCCTTAGGTGTGCCCAGAACAACTTTAATGCGTATTCTACACAAAGATTTACAATGACATCCGTACAAAATCCAAATGGTACAGGAATTAAAGCCCCAAGATAAAGCTAACAGGCTCCAATTTGCTAACGAAATGTTAGAGAGGTTCACCAGCTTTACCAATATTTTTTTCTCAGATGAGGCACACTTCCACTTAAATGGGCATATAAACCGCAAAATTGCAGGTACTGGAGTGACACTATTCCTAAATTGAAGCATCAAAAAACCCTGCATTCACCCAAATAAACATATTTCATCTTACTAAATTAGTTTCTTCTAAATTATCGTTTAAAATTTAAACGGACTTTGGGTCCACCATGTAAGTCCAGCTTCAACAAGGTCTGTAATGAAAATTAGCTTAATTATCGCTTAGAGTCACGTGGGGTAACTGTGCTTAGCGAGTAAGTGTGGGCAACCCCTTCATTTATGAATGGAGAGGAGGAAGTTTGTGAAATGTGCAAATTAAAGGTTTGTTGGTGGAAAATTAGCTTATGCAAGAAAAACCCACGTGGTATCATTTGTTTACTAAAAAAATAAAATATTAAGAATCTGGTGGCGTGAAGGTTAAATTTTCTGCCATGGCAAAGATTGTCACACTGTATTAAGGATAGTAACTAAAGTAAATTCATTTTTTTTCTGTCAATAATCTATCTGAGCTTTTTATTTAGCATAACATTCCAAGTTATGTTATGTCTCAATAAAGTAATGTAAGTATTATTAAAATCAGTTTGCTTAGGACATTAAAAATCAACTTAGTTCCCTTAGTTGCTTAAATTAAACCCACACGAGTGCAAACACTTACCCTTTAGTACAGAGAAAGTGTAAACATTTAGAATCATTGGGATTAATCCTTTTTTTTTCTGAAGAATTAAAGAGTTAGACTTTATTTATTAATTCAATTGTTACCTACATAAATACTCTATCTGAGACATATTTTTATTTTCCTTTCATGCTTATCGTTTAATTTAGACACTAGTTTTAATGGTTAAGTGCTTACACTCAAACCACATCACTCTATTATTGTATGCATCAATCATAAAACTGTGTTGTGCTGTTTTATTATAAAATTCCAGAGGTTTTCAAAAATATTATATTGTTAATTATTAAAACTGCAATATAATTTTGCGAAAAAATATTTTAGCGCTAATCAATAATTACAATGTTTTGCGCTACGATAGTGAGTTGCAAAATTACTTGTTTAATTTTTACACTAGTTATAACGCTTAAGTGAGCAAACGTGTCCCACATTACTCTATTTACCTAATTTCATCACATTATCCCACATAACACTATTAATTAAACACCCATTAATTATACACTATATAACGTGTAACATAAGTCCCCAAAACCGCTTCAGAGGCAGAATCGGGAAACTGTACGAACCCCTATGCCCGTAGAACGGTGTCTGTAACTGTAAAACAGAAGCATCTAGAGGATTCTGAAATTTTAGAGACAGCCTAGCCTTAAGTATCAGCTGTTTGAGTTGAATGCCCTGAATACCAGGAACGCAGTATTGTTTATACACTGCAATTTCTAGGGATGCGCCAATTAAAAAGTTTGTCCATAAATATGATATCGATATTTTTTAACATTATCGATACATACTGTACGTGTACGTAGTGTTTGTGAAAAAAAAAACAGTTTAAACTTGTATTCCTGCAGTGAACCTTCTATGTCGAAAGAAACTGATCTTTTCAAAACACAATTTAAAATCTACCGAAAAATTAACCCACTACCAACCGACCAATATTATACCGACAGAACATACACTTTCTCATTTTATACCGATACTTTCAATCCCACTCTTTCTCTGAACTCGCTATTGCGGATGCTGGACCGCGTCCCACGTAACACCACTGATTTTGTAGAGCATTTATTCACATTTCGACCGCATTTTTTACTTTTCTCTATCATCTATCTCTCTAGTTTCCATAAAGTTACGTTGGGATAAGAACTGAACAAAGCAAAGCGAGACGAACATTTAGGCTTAAAACCGCGCTTCGCTAAAACAGTTACAGCATGTACTCTGCTTACTGAATCTGTGATGTACTAGTACACTCACTTTCTAACTATGAGTGTTCTTGCACACCTCAGCCTATTACTTCGGGGGTGAAAGACGTCAAGCTACTAATACTCATAACAGTCTTATAATTTGCTTACATTGATGTCAGATTAATTCCAGTACATGCATACTTGTGCAAGCATTTTTCCTATTGGTGTCTAAATTTAGGGGCTGCCAAAACTATGGATTTGTCACATTGTAAAAAAATTAATTATTTTTATTCCATACCAGATAACCCTTAAGTAAGCATATCTTCATATTTAAAGTAATACGAACAGGTCTACCCTAGAAAATGTTATAATTTTTTCCAAACAAAATGTCGAATTAAGGCGTTCAAAAAATATCGACCTCGAATACTCAAACATATTATGTATCAATTACAAATTAAAAAAAAGCAATCTAAAGCTATCGCCTCTGTGGTCTAGCGGTCCGGGTGTTGGACTTGACTGCATGAGGTCCCGAGTTCGAATCCCGGGTCGGCCAACAAAAATAAAATTGGATTTTTCCAATTTTCTAATAAAAAAAATGTTGGTCGGGATTGGAAATGTGCCCGGTTGGCGATAGGCTTGCCACCTATCACATTGTGGGACTTAGTGTCTTCGACTAGTCGTGGGTGCCTTGGTTGTACCTCTGCCTACCTCTTCGGGGATATGGGCGTGAAGATACTACTACAATATCTGTTTTTTTTACAAAATTTCGATATTTCATTTTATCGATATAGCCATCCCCACAGTAAATGACAAATTGTTTGGGTCCATAGTCATTGAGAAAAAATACATATTATTCTCTCCTAGTATAAATCATAATTAAAGGGTTCTGTACACATTTACTTTTTACTGTCTTGAAAAACATAACAAATTTGCCTTTGTTTTAAAAAGATAGGGAAACATTAGGTAGACAAATACATATCTTCACGCCACGTCCTTACCGAACTAAGCAGAGTATCATATGCCATATGCCAGAGTATCATATTGCAAATAAAGGCCGCCGAAACAATCTTGACGTTATAACAAGATTAAATTAAAAAACATACCAAAATTGTATGAAAATTAATTAATGTGTTTAAAAGCAATAATGCCACAGACATACACACTACCGCATCAGTCTTAATCCCCCCTCCCCAATTTTATTGTTAGGGGTTTATTTTGCATTATTATTTTGCCAATTTTGCTGCATTTTTTTTATTAACAGCTTTTTTATTTAATAAAACCTAGTTAAAAAAGAAATTAGATTTCAAATGAAAAAAACTGCACCGAAATCGGACCATCGGTTGCAGAGCTACAATCCTACAAAGTGTATGAATTTCATCAATTTTGGAAAAGGGGTGATACACTCTTGAAACTGCTGAGCCGATTTTCACCAAACATATCTAAAAACACCAGCAAGGGCACTATAGCCATTAAATAAAAAAGCTACTCGAAATAGGTCTATCCGTTTAAGAGCTACAATGCCAGAAACAGATAGATCGACATACACAGATCGACGTCAAATCTATGACATCCCTCTTTTTGCGTCGAGGGCTAAAAATATTTTTTTCTAAACATTTTTTTTCAAATGAACACTTGAAAAAAAAAGACTTCTCAATGTCAAATTACCTACATCATGGTACGTTTAATAAGGGTTCGCAAAAACTAATTTAAAACAGAACCCTAATTGTTTTCTTTTTAAAGCAGGGCATTCATTGGCTAATACGTAGCCATGTCTTCACAGCGTTTTAATACCAAGTCTAAACGGGATCCCCATAAAGTGGGAAATTATGAAATTAAAATTACAACACACTAAAGTAGCAGATATCTGTACAAAAGTAGTCCGTCTAAATTAATGAAGTAGAAAACATAATAATTAATGACATATTATTAAGATCTGAATAATTAACAAAATAAAATCAATAATTCCTTATTACGAGATGAGATCATGTTGAAAACATTTGTAATTAATACATTTAGTGAATTCATAAATAAAATTATTTACGTCATTGCTTGGTTTTAAAACACATCTACATGTGTGTTATTTACAGAGAATAATAGTGTTAAAATAATAATTAAATGTTTCGTAATAAAACCAGAAGCGGATTTAGAAGCAACAGATAAAAAAGCAGCTTCACGTTTTTTTATTGTTATAATCAGTGCTCATCATTGTCGTGTTTCATTCATAGGCTACGGTAGCCGGTAAACTTGTGTAAGATATTTAATATCCCAGCTTAAGCTTGGTAACGCACCATTAGTACCTTTGGTGTCTTAATACGGCGAGTATTTTATATCATTCATCCGTCTGCTCGGTGGCCTTCCAATATCAAAGAAAAATACCAGGCACTTTATTAATTCATTGCAATGTAGTTTTTATCAGAAAAAATAAAAAAAACTTTCTTCGAAATTGACTGGTTCGAGATTTTTATTTAATCAATACCGACACCAAACCTTTCAACCACAAATGCGACATTAAGTTTAAAGTACCTAAAAATAATATTAGATTTCAGTATATTGCAATCACGAGTTGGGTAATTACAAAATTATAATGTGGCAACACAGTTGTTATGTTACAAACTTTCCCGTTTACCACAGCTACTAGGCGCACAGAGTACTACAGCTAAAAAACAATGTCAACAAAGTCATTACCAAAACCTTTTTATGTATCGTAGCTCTAAAGTTTATTCTAAATTATTTTTTAATTATGAATAAATAAGCTCCAACACCTCGTGTTGGAGCTTCTCCAAACAGTGATACTGCTGAAGCGCGGCGACTGTATTTTGAGCGCTTTATTCATGGTAGACCTCTCAACGAGCAACGACGGCTTCCATCTTATGACGCTTTTAGAAGCCTGACTCATCATCTTCAAAGTACGGGATCTTTTCATACTAGAAGAGACGGACGTCCAAGCACGCGACCTAGAGCTGAATTAGAAGAAAATATACTCCAACACGTGTCGAACGATCCACGGACAAGTACTCGGCGAACGGCAGCTTCACTAAATACAAACCACATGGCTGTTTGGCGTACTTTGTCTTCAGATTACCAGCATCCTTATCACTTTCGCAAAAGTCAAGAACTGCTGGCAGCAAATTTTATACACAGAGTAAATTTTTGTAACTGGTACAGGAATAGGGTGCAAAAAGATCAAAACTTCGCTGCAAAAGTTTTATGGAGTGACGAAGCATCATTTACGAGAGGTGGTATGTCAAATGTGCACAATGGGCACATGTAAACCCACATGCCTCTCGTGAAAGCAGTTTCAAGCACCAGTGGCGTGTCAATGTCTATTAGGGCAGGTATCATCGGCGACCATCTTATTGGGCCAGTATACCTAATAGTCTAAACGGCCAATATTATTTAGATTTTTTGACAACCACCTTAGAAGATGCCTTGGAGGAACTTCCACTGACATTGTACAGCGCTATAATATTTCAACACGATGGAGCCCCAACTCATTTTGCTCGTCAAGTAAGGCAGTATCTGGATGCTCGTTTTCCTGTTTGGATTGGACGCCGCGGACCAGTTGCTTGGCCACCACGGTCTCCAGACTTAACTCCACTTGATTTTTTTTTTATGGGGACACATTAAGAATTTGGTGTACGCTCATGAATGTCAAGATAGAGAGACAATGCAAACAAAGATAACAGCTGCTTTCGACACCATAACAGTGGATATGCTAAGAAACGTGCAAAGGTCAACAATGCGACGGGTTTCATTATGCACTGACCACGACCGGGGACATTTTGAAGCATTTTTGTAAAACTTTAAGTGAGTTTGTGATAAATAGTTAAGTGTAGTGATGAAAACTCAGATTTAAAGTTTACGTAAGTATCCACGTATTTTAAGGCATTATTGTTTACTATTTAGGTACATACCTACAAATTACAACATTTAAATTATTTATACTTTATTACTTTGGATATTAAATAACTTACATACCTACATAACAGTGTACAAATACCTACCCCTTCGGGATATGGGCGTAAAGATACTTATTGTTAGTGTGCAAATAACAAAATTCAGCTCAAATAAACGAGTTAAATGTTCATGTAAAAAAAATGTATCCTCACACCCGCATCTTTAAAGAGATACCTAGTCAGAGAAACATAGAGTGCACTCGTGATTAGCTAAAGATACTTTAATCGTCACTGTGTTACGTGGCTAGCCTAGCCTATCGTCAGTCCAGCACTTTGTCAATCCCGGGTAAAACGAAAACATCACATTTTAAAATTTGTCTGACCCGGGAATCGACCCCGAGACACAGAGGAAATACCACTTGTTAAGCTTTTATAAAATTTCCACTTTATGTATTAGTTTAAGTTAGGAAATCTTTCTACTTCTACTTTTTTTTGTAATATTGCAAAAACAAAAACAAGCAGACGGATTTCCTGGTGTTAAGAAATTCACGCCGCCTAGAGACACTATTACGGTGCGTTACCAACCTGAGACCGGTATGTTAGGCATCGAACAAAAGTAAGTTTACCGGCCACCTTATCCTCCGAACTGGAACACGTCAACAGCAAGCACTGACGTTATGACGGCAGATATCTAAGGTGGTGGTACCAATCCGAGCGAGTCGCTGCAAAACTCTACCACCTAGTAAGCTTTCTGCTACGCTATACGCTACTTAGCTACTGTCAGTTTTTAAAGTGTGTGATTTTCTTTTTGTTTACGGATTAAAAATTAACAGATAAAGATGATCGTTCAGTAAAGAGTACTAGGAGCTCATACAGTGTTGACAAAAAATAAGAACAAGTCATATGTTTTTTTATTAATTTTACGAACTGCACACTGATTGCATATGTCATTCATAATAATTTTAAAGCATTAACAGACGATCGCACCGCACCGTGACCTTGGTGCGCTCCGGACAATATTCGATAGTGTGTACATCGGTCCGCCGCACATTATTATTATTATTGACGGTCCGCTCGGTCCGATGGTTCTGCCAAAGGATTCGGTGCGGTTCGCGCGTTGTTCGCGCGTGTGGCCCACGCACCGCACCGTTTAGACCTTGTTCATATAGGGCGAATTACGCGCGTATACATACGCGCGTACACGTACGCGCGTAGACGAGTTCCATAGAATACAATGATTACGTTCACACAATACGCGCGAGAGATTTCACTCGCGCGTAACACGCGTGTTATACGTCGGAATCTCGACGCGCTCGCTGTACGCGCGTAGCGCGCGCGAATCTCGAGATACTCAGAGCTCGTTGTTGCGTTCAGTATACGCGCGTTACTTAGCGCGAGTGGACGGATTCGTCAGTGAAATTAATTATAAACATGGAAAAAGATTGTTTCGATACAGAGTTATTTATCGACGAAATTGAAAAACGACAAGCAATATGGGACATGAGTTCGGCGGACTACTCTAATAGAAATAAAAAACGGAGTGCATGGGAAGAACTTGTTATTATTTTTAGAGAAAATGACGACACAGAGGAGAAGAAAAAAAAACTTGGTAAGGCAATTTATTTTTACGTTAAATCATTTTGTGTTGCAAAGGTAGTTTACCCTCATTCATAAAATAATCGGCAAATGTGTCCCTCGTATTTAAGGACCGCATGTTTGGTCTTACAGTTGTACAGTTCAAACTGCTTAATGAGCTTTGGAACAATGTTTCATCAAATCTGAACCCATCTCTCAATCTGACATAATTATGCAAAACACAACAAGCTTTTAACATAGCATATGCAAATTCTATGTTAACATTAAGTGGTCTGTGAAGAATCCTCCATTT
>NJDC01023874.1:4967-17211 GCA_002245475.1 Calephelis virginiensis | reverse complement strand
CCACTAGATTTTTTTTTTAATTTACCGGCCCGCCACTAGATTCTTTTTGATTTACCGGCCCGCCACTAGATTTTTTTTTAAATTACCAGCTCGCTACTAGATTTTTTTTACTTTTTATTTAATTCTTTATTGTACACAATTTATGACATAAAACATGGACAGTGGTACACAGAAATGCACAAAAGGTGGGCTTATCTCTAGGTCTACAGATTTCTTCAAGCCAACCCTAAAAATTAGAATATGTGATGAAACAGTGGAAGGCATCATGCACAATAAATAAATAGCCTAAACATAGTAAGTAAAAAAAAACTTAAAACTATGACATACTATAAAACAATATAAATAATATTAATAAATCTATATAAATAAGAAACCTGGAAGTCACACTAGCCACCACTAGATTTTTTTAATTTACCGGCCCGCGGTCAAAAAAGTTCCCCCCCCCCTGTCCTAGACGAACTAGTCCTGGTTGGGATCCACCGCCTTATCTATTCTTGCCGCCATTATGACTAGCATGTTTCGTTTCGGACGGATTGGGTTGACGGTAGACTTGCACATTTGAACTAACATCCCGGCTACAGATCAGCGACACACCTATGACATCTATAGTGTCTACAAGCCACGGTTATCTCTTACCATCAGGCGACCTGTGGGCTTTTTTGCTGATAGTTCACATAAAAAGGATATGTATGTTCTGTTATAGTGTCAAAGCGGCTAAACCTAATTTAATAAATTTTAGTTATTTTCTAATCTAATTATTATATTATTTAGAATTAGATTAGATATTTAAGGACATATAATTTATAATATTATAAATGCGAAAGTTTGTAAGTATGTATGTATGGATGTTTATTACTCTTTCACGCTCGAATGGCTGAACGGATTTGTCTGAAATTTGGAAGACAGATAGATTGTGACCTGGATTAACATATAGGCTATTTTAAATCCCGATCGCACACCGGGTTTCTGTGAAAACGCGGGCGAAGCCGCAGAAAGCAGCAAGTAATTTATAAAACGTACTCACTTCACAAACGTAAGGTTTTTCCCCGGAGTGCGTCCGTTCATGGTTTTTGAGATGGGGCGACTGTGAAAATTGCATACCACATGTACTACATCTGTAACAAATCAAAAAAATATTTAATTCAGTGCTGTGTTAAAAAAAATAAATGGTAATGGAACAAGATCACTAGTTAAAATGCTTATGGTAAACTTGCGGAATAGACCTAATATAGTGACCACAGGACAGGAAAGGGTCGCACCTGTAACATCTTTGGTGTATAGACCATCAAAAGAGCCGTGTGTGTGTTCGTTGTTTTCTTCACATTACAAAAATGGACGGAAATTATGCCAGTGCAACGAAATAGCAAGGCTCACTTTTGGAGTATGAAAAAATAAATATTTACAAAAGAATAAAAACAGTTTATTTTCTGCAATATAGCTGTGTTAATATATTGTTTATGTATTTGTGAACAAATTCCAAAATATATCTGTAACTCAGTACTAAATGGTATCAAAATATTTTATACTGTTTATGTGAATACAATTTTTATTCAAAGCTAGCCGACCCTGTTAGACATTAACTGATACTGAATGATATCAAAATTCGTTGTTAGACATTAACAGCTACTACATCACATTTGATGCTCCAATAGTAGCGAAGTCTGCCGGATCCAATGTAAAACATTCCAAAATCAACAACAACTTACAAAACAAATAATTAAAAATAATTTTCCAATGGACCTAATTATGAATCTAAACCATTATCGAATCCTTTTGCACACACAAAAAAAAATCAACAAAATCGCTCCAGTCGTTTAGGAGAAGTTCAGTGACATACACACGCACACAAGAAATCTTGCTCGCAAAGTATTTTTTTATGAATTGTGGCCTACGTGTTATTTTGATGTATGAACTATATTCCTGTAAAGTTTCATCTAACTCCGTTCAGCAGCTTTTGCGTGAAAGAGTAACAAACATTCATCCATTCTTATAAACTTCGAAATTATAATAATAGTAGGACCGCAGCTTCGCCCAGTGATGTTGACTGACTATTGTTTAAGTTGGATCAAACAAACATGATGTGGAAATTTCGTTAAAATCGGTGAAGTAGTTTAGATTATTTATTAAGATAATTTCGTTTGATTTCACCAATTTCACAACATGCCTAAAGTTAATTGTGATGTTAATGGAATTAAAAACAAACATAATTAGTCCATTTGGAGAACTACAATAAATAACACATAGACTTTCGACAGTCTGATTTTTTTATAGTTGTAGGGTTTAAGAATTCTAAATTATTTGCATGTTCTTGCTAAAGTTTAGATTCAATCTTTACCGCAAAACTGACATCCACCCTATAACAAGCTATGGTAGTACTATTTAAATTATGCGCTTCGGCTTTGCAGTTTTTATTCTTTTTACAATTTATACTTTTATTTTTGAATTGGCTGACCTAATCTAAATTTAAGCGAAATGATTCATTATGTGTAATAACAACTCTATACAGATATGTTTAAAATACGTTCGGATTTCCGAAACTTGACGAATATAGCCGAAGCGCATAATTTAAATAGTAATGCTACTGTACAATATGTGGTTGACCATCTCAGCATTTTATTGGTTGAGAATCCAATTTTAAACGCTGTTTAGTAAAATACTTATCGTGACCTTTTTACGTTAAAGGGGGCTGATTATCTATCTCAGTTGCCAACTCAAAATGGAAAAGTGTACATCAAATAGAAATACATTTGCTATCTCCAGTGACCAACAGAAATACAAAAGAGATAGCAAACACAAATGACGTCATTTGATGTACATTTTTGCATTTTGAGTTTGCAACTGTGATACATAATCAGCCCCCTGGTCTACTTCTTTCATTTAATATTTTCATTTTACAGGCTGGCTGGAAGAAATTTCTTATAGAGATAAGCTTGCTTTTTGTACTTTGTTTTAATTACTTTTAAGTTTATTTTGTAAAATCTGCTGTATACATTAAAGAGTTAATAGTAAGCATTATAGAAGACCATTTTAAAAATGTATGACTATTCTTCCACAAACTTCAACAAAAAAAAAAAACAATTACCTGTATGGTTTTTCCCCAGTATGTATTCTTGAATGATTCTTTAAATATACAGCTTTTGCAAATGCAATACCACAGATTCCACATTTGAAGTTTTTTTCACCAGAATGTAACTTTTTGTGCGACCACAATGATGAGTACCTCGAGAAGGACCCTCCACATATGTTGCAGTGATATGGTTTGTCTGTACTAGGTTGGTTACTTTTATTTTTGTTGCCCACGAAAATAATACCGGATCCATTGCAGTTTTGACATTTTGTTACTGAAGCTAAGTTTCTTTTCTTCACAGGATGATGGCCAGGTACTAAAATATTATTAAAGTAAATCACAGTTTCTCCGGATTATAATGAATCTGTAGCTAAATATTTGACTAACCACCTAACAAGTTTTAGTTCTGTTTCCTAACATTCATAATACAAGCATATATAATTTCCTTAACAAAAGTTTTGTGACTCCTTTATCCCCCGAGGTAGGCGCAGGCACAACCAGGACACCCACCACTAGTCTAGAGACACCAAGTCCAATGATCTGACCGATGGCAAGCCTATCGCCAACTGAGCACATATAGAATAGCGTGAATTTTGTTTTTATTAAAAAAATCGGAAAAACACATTTTCTTTCAGTTGCCCGACCCAGAACCTCATGAAGTCAAGTCCTACACCAGATTGCTAGACCAAAGAGGTGAAAATAATTTCCTTACTTTCGAGATAGTTCTTCTATTTATATAATTTAGTTATTCCTATTAGAATAATTAATAAATGAACTATAATTAGATGTGTGAAATTATGTTTTAAAGTTTAGATGATTAACATGAAATAAAAATACTAGATTTTTTATCTAAGCCCACTTAACATCAAATGGTTTAAATATGATGAATTATATGACAAAATATAGCCTCGGATTTAATTTGTGTGATAATCCAGCCAACTAAAACCAAAAAACTGTAAGCTATAGACACCAGATTTTACAGGTGCGTTTCTGACCTATGTGCAGAGAGTTAGGCCTAGCATACTTGTCAACTTGTGTTCCTTATGGAACACGACAGTGGAAAAAGTTTAGACAAATATAAATTTCCTTCACAGAAGTTATCTAACTCACAAGGTTTGGCTGGTTGTTGTTGCGTTGACTGGGTTTGTTGGTTGGTTTGTGTTGTTGCAAGTGGATCAGCAGCATTCTGGACTCCGCTAACCCCACCCACTTCAAATTTGACATTTTCTTCTGTTGATACGAATATTTGTGTTGAATTTACTGAAATGAAAAAATAAATATCATCAAAAACCAAACCAAACCAAAACCAAAAAACCATATAAATATTGACCAAAAATATACTGCCAATTCTTATATCCTCCAACATGCAATCA
The DNA here is from genome assembly GCA_002245475.1 of Calephelis virginiensis. NCBI lineage: Eukaryota > Metazoa > Arthropoda > Insecta > Lepidoptera > Riodinidae > Calephelis > Calephelis virginiensis. The sequence continues at coordinate 12,771 of NJDC01023874.1, read as the reverse complement.
ATATTCCATTCAAGAATTCAAAATTAATAATTATTTTAGTACTCAATTTTTTTCGAAATATTTTTTTGTCTTTTAAAACACAAAAAACCCATTTCCATACCCATAAAAACTATTATATTTGATTGAGTTAGATATTTGCTCACCACAATGTGGTAGAATATGTTTGGTACAAATAAGTATTCTGTAACAACTTTTAAACACACACACATTCCGCAAATCAATAAATTTCGTTTTCAAATCAATAAATTTCGTTTTCATTTTCCATAACTATTGCAGAGATACTTCAAAAATAAAGCTGAAAACTTGAACAAATTTTTTTTAATTTCACATATTTTTTTACCTGTGTAACTTTTTATGGAAAATGGAATGGAAAATTGAACGGCGGGCGTAAAACAAATGCATGAATCAGTCAAGACAAGGAGACAAGCCGCAATTGCGACGAATAACGCATTAATTAAATGTGTTTAGTTGTTTTCGCCACGAAATATTAACACGGAGACTTTTGTTGCTAAAATACTAGCTGTTAATATTGTCAAAAACAAATTTTTTCAGCTGCATTTAAAATTCTATTTGATTATTTTTTTTCTCCAATTCAGGTTGAATATTAATAAGAAGGTACAGTTGTTACTACTTAAATTATGCACTTTGGCTATATTTGTTAAGCTACGGAAATCCGAATGTATTTTAAAGATATCTATATAGAGTTGTCATTACATAATTAATAATTTGCATAAATTTAGATTAGGTCAGCTTATTTAAAAATAAAATTATTAATTGTAAAAAAAGTAAAAAGTGTAAAGCCGAAGCACATAACTTAAATAGTAGTACATAGAAGGTTTCAATACACATTCTCATAAGCTTGAAACATTATTCTGGATATATTTTGTATTTCTCATAGTTTGCGAAATTCTCCATCTGTACCCTGATTCTTATTCAAATCATGTACTCCACAATCAATTCCAAATATTAGGTCTTGAACTAAAAAACTATTTTACCTTCTAAGCAATATCAAGCTAATTTCAAGAGACATTTAGCTGTCGGATTTTCTTACTGGTTGCAGAGGCGAATGTGCCTCTCCGTTGCCGGCAAACGATGCATTGCGAATGGTCGCTTCGTTCCCTGCTTCGTCGTTCACACCGCCGATCCCGTGGCCTAGCCGTAAGGCTTCACTACTAAGGTGTTTTTAAAATGTTATTTATATACTTACATTGGTTATTTCTTTGATCTACTGTGTCTTGGGCTATGCAGTTTTCACATCTTATAAGTTTAGGCCCTTTCCGCTTAGGATTGTTAGGAATTGGAGCACCACAAGTGATACATTTCTGTATTTTGTCTATTATGATAGGTTTTGCTGAAAGGAAAATATTTTTTTATAGTATTTTACGCAACTATTTTTTTATACAAGTAGAAAGTTAGCCTAATACAAAGTAGTTTACACTCAAGTATGATATTTTTCCATTGTTTAAAAAAAACCTGCATACTTAAAAAAATTATTAACAAAAATAAAGTCATTTTACTATTATAATGTTACCAAAAGTTTATTATAGTTATAATAACATCACAATTTCTTATGGCTTAATGACTAATGAAATCTTAAAATGCAACTTAACATTGTTATATTAATACTTCTTTCAGTGGTTTCAAAGTAAAACACTGTAGTAAAACAAATTTTAAAACATATTTTTTTATAATATTGGAAGACAAACAAACAGACAGATTTCCTGGTTGTAAGAAATTCACACCTCCTAGAGACATCAAAGGTGGAAAAGGTATGTTGCCAACCGGTGGCCGGGATGTTTGGCCTCGAGCAAAAGTAAACTTATCTGCTGCCTTACCCTCCGAACTGGAAAATGTCAATAGCAAGCACGGCAGGAAAAGGTAAGGCGGTGGTACCAATCAGGGCGAGTCACTGAAAAACCCTACCACCATTGCTGCTACTGAGATTATTGTTCCAACAAAATTATTTTTTCTTTCCCTTATACATACAGATTAGACATAAAAGATATATACTTACTGTCTTGGATCTGGACATGATGTTGCTGCTGTTCGTTGGGATCTGATGAAAGGATTTGAATATGTGGAGGCACAGTGACATCATTGGCTGTGCTTACCCCGGTTGCCACAACTGTGATATTACTTTCTGAAAAGAAATATTACATGAATTATTATCAGTTGACAATTGATCAGCATAAAAAATAATCAGGATCCCAGATACCCTAAATACATTCAGACCAACCACTGAAAGATGCAAGCATTAGTATATTCCTGCCACAATAAAATCAATACTTAGCATTATCTTAGTCAGCCTTATAATCTTACCATGGTTGGTGTTTAAAAATGTTGTGTAATATTTGCCATCAGGAAATCTACCTGCTTATTTGTTTTTTAATACCATATCCGTTATTATTAAATATTTAATTCACTGAGTAATAAACACAGTTAATTTAGGTATTTTTTTAATTAAACATACTTTTCTTTTCTGCAGCATGATTTAAAAGATTTGGTGGCCTTAGGAGGTGCCAGGATCGTCTATCCAAAATTATTTCAATATATGTAACAATACAAAATTCATTATCTTTAAGCATATGTCTTTTAGTGTAATCTTGGCCACCTATCTTTTTGTCTTGTTTGGCCTGTCTTGTAATTGATATGAATCCACAGATTTAATGTACATATCTAATAACATCAATAATCAATAAATATCTGTCCATATGTCCTTGGTAGGCTATCTACCAAGACAGGTACTTTTTAATCAATGCAAACTCTTACTCTCTTTACATAAAAATTTGATATTATAATAATTATGAGCAGTAAAACTGCAAATAGAGACTCCAGCTATTTCATTAGGTACCACATGACAATTTGATAATTCTTTTTTCCAAAGATAGCAACGGTCCCACATCAATTTTATCAACATACTACTAATGGTTGGAGTTGTATTTAATCCTGCACAATTTTTTCATAATAATGTGGGTGCCAATATAAATGGATAATTTATGCACTATTAAGTATAACAAAATAAATATCCACCTTGGAATCATGACCTGACTTACTTAAAAATAATCATTAAAAAGGTTTGTACATGGGTTGTAACATCAGTTGACATATAAAATAAAAAACACACAAATTGAAAATCGGTGGACTGTTTTGGAGTTGGTTTAAACCATATTTGACAACACAATGCTTAACTGAATTACCTGAATCTTGTGTGTGTATCCTCTTATGAGCATTTAACAATGTAAGGTGACCAAACATTAATCCACAGACGTCACATTTAAAACTAATATTGGATATAGTGTTCTGTATCCCATTAGGAGCTATTTGCATTTGATTCACAAGTGCATAGTTATAGGAAAAGGGCTGGGCTATGTAACATGTTTTGTCATCACTCGTAGTAAGTTGTGCAATATTAACTGGCCCAGCAACACTGCCTGCACCACTTGTGGTTCCAGCTCCTATTTTACCTATCATATTCACATTTGTTGTATAACAAAAGGTGGGAAAATCCTGGAACAAATATAAGTTAATTCCATAAAACCAATACATAATATCTTTAATGACTTTTGTAACTCCTGTATGTTGTTTCATTTCAGATAATTATAACTAATGCTTTATTTTAACTTTACATTTCAGTCCAATTATTGTCTAATGTTGGAAAAATTATTATCATTCTACATTAGCTTAGTTCAGGTCCTTTGCTCTCTACATTACTATATCTGAGATATAATGGAATATAAAGGTAGATTTTAGAAAAGTTATTTTGTTATACCTGTGTTTGTTGCGCCTGTTGTGTAGTCTTTTGTTGAACATTTTCAATATTTTTACCCTGAGATTTGGGAGTAGGGTGCTCTTGATATTGCAAAGTCGGCACAGTGCCGGCCTGCACTGTGTTAGTGGTGAACATGCTTAGCCACCGTAAGTCAATTTAAGCTTGTAATTACCTAAAACATGAAGTTTGAATACTTATATTTACTAACCGTAAGAACGACACACAAGAAAATTTAAAATCGCGGTTATATTTTGTGTACATGAAAGAGATATTCTCAAAGCATGTAGTGCGAAGGTAACGGGAAATATATCTTATCAGTCTATTCGTAAAAAGATCATTCGTTCGATGAAAACAGTGTCTCCGTAAATACTGTCAATATAATGTAAGAAAAGGATGACGAACTATCTACAAACGCGCTTCAAGCTAACCGTAGACGCCATTGTTAGTATCTCTAGTCTCTACACCTATTCTACAAGATAGGTGCAAATAATTATTGACGCTAAAGTTATATCATAATTATTTTTACTTACCAAAAGTTCAATTCTGTTAAATTACCAATTATTAGTAAGGAAAATGCAGTAAATGATTACATTATTTCTATCTCACTTAGAAATCTCCAATTCTCCATCTCACTGCCAAAATGAAATGGCGATACAAAGAAAATGGCCGCTGACGCGTCTGACAAGCAAGCTACCGTACACTTTCACAGATAACATTTTTTAAAAAAATATCACTGCATGGAACCGAGTTGCCAGTAAACTGCATATAATGTGTATGAAGCCAAGCGCACTATGCCTGGTTGAATCCCGGCAGACATTGAATAAAGGTAGGTAGGTACTAATGACATGTTTACGCTAAAATGTTGTATGACAACTATTATAAATGCCACATCCCATACTTGACGATTTTAAACTAATATTTAGTACTGAGTAACAAAAATTCGCCGATCCTTGCCTGAGTGTGCTTTGCATGCGATCAAATACATATACATATTATTATTCCGATTTTAAACTAATATTTAGTACTGAGTAACAAAAATTCGCCGATCCTTGCCTGAGTGTGCTTTGCATGCGATCAAATACATATACATATTATGATTGCGATGCGTCCCACCTCGACACGCTCTACCACGTCATCAATGTGAGGTATCCTTTACAAGGTATCAGTGTTCTAACGTAAACACAATAAGTAGAACTTTAACCTTTTAAAAAAATTCGTCTCTCTCCTCTCTTTATGTATGTTTGAATATGTAACTGTATTTTCTTCAATTGAAGATATGTTCTAATCTGCGTTTTCTAGATTCAGTAGTTTTCTTGATATGCGGGAACAAAAAGGATACTCCGAAACATTGTAGTATTTTTTTCTCTAATATCTTTATTGATATCACTTAACAGACGCAAATATGTGTATGCATATTCGTGTAGCACGCAATAATCTACGTGAAAATACGTGTTTTTAAAATCATACCGATTCCTTGTCTTTCACGATCACACAAAATATTATTGTTTATTGTCTCAGTGCTCAAAAGCAATGTTTTTTGCATACAATATAGAAAGTATACTACATGATAGTGCAATCTAAAAATTCATTCCGTAAATTTGAAACAATTAATTAAATAAATAATTATATAGTAAAAACATTTTACAAGACAATACTCACAAATGAAACTTTATTTCACTTTGCATCCCTTTCGGACTGCTCTAATACAATTGTGCGTGTCACAAAATCGAGTATAGCTCTCTCGTTTTATGGAAGCAGTGGTGTCGTATGATCGTACGGGATGTGATCTTTCACCTCCCGCCAAAATTTTAAGCGACGCGCATTCGACGAGCAAGTTTCAACTTGTACATTTTGTGCCTGATAGCGCTCCCTGACTTGGCGAAAGTAAGTACCTGCTATTGTTTTATATTGTAAGTGTCGTAATGTAAGAGTTACTTATTAGAAAAATAGTTAAACGACGGGTGTTTTTATGAAAGCAGTGACTATTGGTAAGCGAACGGTTTGGAGTAACGTCTTGACGAACTTTAATGACACAATTGTATTGACGTGGGCCCTAAATTACTTCATGCATAGGTATGTTTTCATATTTCAAGTTTCGATTTTATTTTATTTTTACAGTTTCCGGAGCATTTTTCCAATAATATGCGATGCTGATATAGAAGAACTGCTCAATGACTCTGGTGATGAAAGTAATGACAACGATGAAATTAATTGGACAATTTTATTGACGAAAATCCTGAATATTCAAGTTTTTCTTTTTCTGACGAAGGCGATGAAATTGATGACGATGACGTACCTCTAAGTATCCTAGCAAGATGGCAGAAGAAACCCTTTAATAACAAACTTCTTCCAGAAGATGCTGTTTGTGACCCAGGTAAAGTCAAAACTCCATATGAATATTTCGAGCGATATTTTTCTGACGAGCTTCTGGAAAATATTGCGTTGACCACAAATCAATATTATTTGGCCAAAACTGGCATGCAGAAGAGATCCATTTGTTCTTTACACGATATAAAAAAGTTTTTTGGAATACATGCCATTGTTGGGTGTATAAAATTTCCAAGGTTGAAGATGATTTGGAGCGAAAAATACCGGTATGACCCGATTGCAATTGTAATGTCTAGAGAACGATTTTTCCTTCTTCGGACAAATTTGCGCTGTGTAGACGTTACAGTGGTAAATCAGAGTGATGAACAAGCCAAAAATAGATTATGGAGGGTGCAACCTGTCATCGATGCCGTCCAAAACAGATGCCTGCAATTGCCAAGAAATGCTGGTAGCTATTCAATCGATCAGCAAATGATACCTTTTGAAGGTCGGTGCGATTTGAAGGTAGTCGTAAAAAACAAACCTCGTCCAACGGGATTGAAGAACTTTGTGCTTACTACCTACAAAGGACAAGTTCTAGAATTTGAAATTTATCAAGGTTCTACTACAAACTTGCTTGATTCAGAGAATTTGGAGTTGGTGCTGCTGTTGTATTACGCTTGGCCAAAACACTTCCAGAGGGAAGTCATATGCTTCTTTTTTAATTTCATAAAATAATCGAAGATCCCTGCTAGAGACAGGCGTTTTTGTGATTTATGCAGATATCTGTAGTGTCAGATACGGGTGTTTAACAATTTTATTTCCGTTTCTATACACAGGTATTTACATTCCTTTTTAATAATGTTGTTGGCTTAAACTCATAACACAAGCAAAATAATTGCTCATATTGGGATCAATTCTTAAGTTTAGTCCAGAAATATTCATATATTATTAATTAATTAACACTAGTTAGAAATGTTTAAAAAATAATCTTACACAAACGAAAAACAAGGAATATAATGTAGTTAGTAGGTATGTCAAAATATTTGTTTAGATCATAGATTTAGGATGTAGTAAATAGATAAACAATGCCAGTTAAAACACGAGACCAAAAAAATACCTATATGGCTATATTCATTAGGCTACGTACGTTAACTATAGCGATAAATAAATCCACAGTTTAATGGTTATTTAAAAGAAATAGATTGTTGATTAATATGTCCCGTATTGATCAGGGTCCACTTTGGAGAACAGATATTCGTCTGATAGTTCCTCAAATATTGGCTTTACTAATCACTACCACAGTAACAACCAGGTGGTAGATTTCTACGTTAAGCCCATGTTTTTGTGTCAACATCTTACATACATACATATCTACATGCCAAGTCCCTTATGGGGTAGGCAGAGAGTATCGAGTGCCAGACCTCACGATCCTGATAAACCTGTCTGGCTTCCTTCACATTTATTATCCTTTTCATTAAAATACACAACGGTTTCGGAGACTCTTGACACCACTCTGGGATAATATCTAAATGATCTGATCGTGGAATGTCAACTTTGGTCTCCCCGGGTACCTACATCCATCCACATTCGCATTGTGTATCTGCTTTGTCAATGTTTTATCTGTCATTATTTCCGCATGACCGAACCAGCGGAGCATACCCTTTCGCATTTTAACACCAACACTTTCTTTCAATCCCACTTTTTCTCGGGTGTAACTGTTACGAA
>NJDC01023868.1:0-10382 GCA_002245475.1 Calephelis virginiensis | reverse complement strand
TCAATAACATATTTGTTGCGCCTAGTTTAAAAAAAAACATTTTTTTTTCAAGATTTATACCGCCCCCCTCTAGGCTTCCAGCGCCCACAAGGGGGCGTTATCACCCACTTTGGGAAAGGCTGTCTTAGACCGATATAGGTCGGTTGACAACAGTGTTCAGTGACCAAAGCACCCGCTGTCCAGTGGTCAGCAAAATTTTTTTGACTTCCTTTAGTAACTTAAACAAGACCTTGCCACAGTAGACTCATATCGGTTAATTTGACATTTATAGTCATGCTTGAGTAGGCACCGTTACCAAAAACAAAGTTGTAGAAGTATTTTTAGGAGTTGTTTTAGATTTTTTTTGTTGGTAAACAACTGTGTGCACTGACAAATTATACCACCAATTGTGGTCACCAACACTTACTCCGACTTCCCTAATTACGCCAAACGAGGTCATGCCACGGTCCATTTTATAGTCATACTTATAATAGACAACAGCGTTCTAGATAACTACGTCTAGATAATATTTAATTAAGTACCTAGACATCAAGGTTTGGTGTCATATTTGAGTAGACCCATTTATTAAACAACAGTATTTTAGATAAAATTTCGTAACTTGTCATAAATTTAGATATTTTTGTCAGTAATAAATAGCTTGACTGTTCGAATATGGCACCCCCAGTGTCATGGTCACCAACAATTTCTGTGATATCCTTAACAACGCTATACAAGAACGTGCCAAGGTAGACTTATATCGGCTCATTTTATTTTTACAATATATTTTTAAATAATATTTTACTTGAACAATTATGTATTTATGCCGAATTAATGTCGAACAATAGTCGAATGTGGCGCCCTCTGCCCCGTGACCACCAATACTTTCTCCGATCTCGTTAATCACGCAAAACGAAGACGTAACAAGTTTTCCATTTATAGTCTTCTTAGAATAGACATCAAAATTATAGACTGCAAATACCAAACAATAGAACGCTAGATAGCGATTGCATCCTATGCTTCATTGTCCCCATCACTTTCTCCAACATCTCTGATTTAAAGTAATGCAATAACGCAGTTACATACTAACGGCTGCACCCTGAGAAGTCAATTAATATTTAAACTATTAAGTTACAATTTTTTATATAACCGCCTCGTTGGTCGAGTGGCTAGTGGCTCGGATTCGATTCTCGATGCGGGCAGGCATAAGTGTGTATAACCTAACTACACCGATCAACCGCGAGGCTCGGGTTCGATTCCTGACGGGGGCATTGTGTGATGAACATTTAGATGTCTGCAGTTCCAGGTCCGGGTGTTTGTTAAATTTATTCTGGTATCTATTTAAGTATTTATACGTATATCGTCGTATATCCATAAATAAAAATATATAAGTATAGGTACTTACCGTTGACTTATACTCATAATTCAAGCATACAATTTGCTTACTTTGGGGTTAGATTCAATTTGTGTAACTTGTCCAGAGATATTTGTTATTTATTTATTATTTATATAATACGATGTCTATTGTTCTTGATCTGTGTTTAAATGAACGCTATTTAGGTATATGTAAATAAATGAACAATTGCAAATCTTTGGTAATAAATAAAACAAAACGTAAATCAAGTAAAAGACGTATGTATTTATAAGCATAGATATATGTGCTCTATGAATACCTTAGGTTTAAATTCATAAATTGTCCGGTCCTAAGGTTGTCTGGCAAATATCCCTCCAAAAAAGTCCGGTAAAGTTCTTAAAACCGCAGGGTTAGCAACGTATAAGTAAAATCAACCCTCCAAAGTGATACCGCTTTTATTGTATTTTAAGCAAAAAACTTCATAATATATATTACTAGCTGACCCGGCAGACGTTGTTCTGCTATATTTTTAATGTGATTTAAGTAAAAAAAATAGGGGTGAATTACCCTTATTATTTAGGGGTATGAAAAATAGATGTTAGCCGATTCTCAGACCTACCCAATATGCTTACCAAATTTCAGAGGAATCGGTCAAGCCGTTTCGGAGGAGTATGCAGACTAACATTGCGACACGAGAATTTTATATATAAGATAATAAACAGTGAAGTTTATTGACTATTAGATAAATGTGTAGGTATCAGATATTAGAATTCTTGATGATTTCTGTGGTTATCTATAATTTCTCCAACCATAATTTCGCGAAACCAGAACATAGCTAGATCAGACATTTTCCATATATAGTCCGGTAAGTTGTAAAAACTACAAGGTTAGCAACGTATTAGTCATTAAAAAAAACCTCCAAAGTGATACCGCCTTTATATAATAAATATTGTAAAACAAATAGTGTAATTATTTGATTGTTAGATAACAGTGTAGCTCCATCAGATGTTAGAATTTTTTATGGTTTTCGTGGTCATCTATACTTTCTCCGACCATAATTGTGCGAATGACCAGAACATGACTAGATCAGACATTTTCCATATACAGTTATCTATATCAGGTATCACGACTTCTATCTTTAGCTCGTTAGATTATGCAAAATAAGGATGTCCAAACTAAAATAAAATAAAGCCTATTTATCAAAAAGGGATAAGTTTTTCTAATTAGGTTGTCAATTGCTCTAACATTTTTAAATCATTTTTTTAAAACAGCTTAATTTTGAAGCAGTCCTATTATAAACAGGTTTTGATCTGACATTGAAGTCACAGGAAAATGGAGGCATTTTTAAGTACTTTGAAGACATGATACAGAAATTGCAAAAAAATAAACTGTAAAATTGTAAGTAGGTGATTAAAAGTTTGATTGCATTTTAATATTTTTATAGTAATGGGTAAAAAGTATTTTTTAAATAAATATGACACAATTACCGACAGGTACCTTGTTTAGGCACAATTGACATTGGTGGTGATTCTGCTGTTCACCGACTAATCTTAGTTTAGTTGCATGCTATCTGTTTCGAAACAAAAACAAAAGAGATGGAACATTTGTGACGTGTAAAATTTTGACGTTTTTTTTTTGACGTTTACATTTTCCGTCAACGTAATAAAATAAATGTCAGTAGAAATGTCGTATACAGACGAATTTCACATCACTAAACGTGTTTTGTCTCTTTTTATTACTTTCGTCGAAAGATGATAGCAATAACTTAAAATTAGTTTAGTGAGTGCGGAACAGAATTTGGACCGCCTCGTTGTTCCAGTGGCTAACGTGTACGCCTAACTACCCCGATCAACCGCGAGGCTCGGGTTTGATTCCTGATGGGGGCAGGCAATTGTGTGATGAACACTTAGATGTCTGCAGTTCCGGGTCTGGGTCTTTAGTAAATTCATTCTGGTATCATATAAGTATTTCTATGTATTAGAATCGTTGATTAACACCCATAACACAAGCATATAATTTGCTTACTTTGGGGTTAGATTCAATTCGAGTAACTTGTCCAGGGATATTTATTTATTTATTTCTATGTATTAGAATCGTTGATTAACACCCATAACATAAGCACATAATTTACTTACTTCGGGGTTAGATTCAATTCGAGTAACTTGTCCAGGGATATTTATTTATTTATTACAACTGTTATCCTCAGAAAGTAGCTTAACTGTCTGGTCAAAATCTTTTCGAGCGAATAAGATTTGTAGAAGTAGGCAATGACCCTTACGACCTTTCAGATACAACCTTGATTACAGTTACTTATTTAATAACCTCCACTTAACCGATTTTGATCAGATTCTATTATTTTACATTTTAGATGGAGACCTATACTTCAAACAGAAAGTATTCGACCATATATTTCTGTGACAAAACAATGAAGTAGACAAATATAATTACAAAATCTATAGAAATGTCTCAATAATTATTAAAATTATTTATTCTTTAAAATCTTTAGTATTTATAATCAATACGTGAAACACTATTTAGAATTGTTTTCTCAAAAAACTAAGGTTACTGCACATCTATTAATGACCTATCGAAAATCTGCACGCAGGTATCACCGATCAGTTTAACTTCCATTTCTTTCTTTTTTTAGAAAGGTTTAATGTATTTATGTATTGTGAACAAATTAACTTGGTTCGATTACAATAAATATCTTTCCAAAGAAGAAAGAAATGGAATTAGTTAATCTGATCGAATACCTGCAGTTTTTCGTCAGGTCATTAGAAGCTGCAGTTAGTTTAATATTTGAGATAAATAAATATACCCTAACATAATTGAGTATTAAGTGAAATCTTACAAATAACGCTGAAATTATATTAGGAGCACTAGAAGCTACCAGTGGGGCTATTCAGTGTCTTTTTAGTGATTATTATTATGTAAAGTGTACATCAAATAGCTGTCACATGACGTGTATTACATTTGCTATCTCCTGTGTGTGGTGGAAAAATTCAGCGAGTATGAAAAAAAAGACGGGTTGCACTCCGGGAGTGCCGGGCAGAAGTGAAAGCTTGAATATTAACGTTGTGCATTTTTGATATTTTGAAATGGTTAGGGAATCATTTTGCACGAATTGCTTTAATTATCAGTATGAAAGTACCTACTATTATTTATACACAAATATATACAAATATACATATCAATAACCTGCGTTTGGCTTGACTCGTAAGACCACGTGACGGCTGGGAGAGTCGTCATATTATCTGTACAACGAACATTCCTCGTTTACACATAATGCTTATTTTCAAGATGGAACAAATAGAGCAATGTCTGTTGATATTATACGTATCTGCTATCTGTGAGAATGTAATGGTAGGTATATTGCGGCGTGTTATCTATTACGCATCCTATACTCTTCGGAAATATGTAAGCAATACAAAAACAGCAATGAATCTACGTTATATTTTAGATCTCGCGCTGCCTTATTCGCGCATGCGCAGTGCGCCATCTTACGTTCTGACAATCTGACGCGAGTTTAGGAGTTTTAACCCATTCCAAAAAAGTGCGCAGCGCCGCTAAAGAAGTTTTCACTTCAAAAATTATCCGCATCATCGAAACTACTCTTAAAATTTAATCATGTTGAAAACCTCATTAAATAATGACATATGCTTTTTAACCTAGGAGTATAAAATTGTTTCAATTTAGTTTTAGTTTTATCAACAATTTTACTAAAAAAATATATATAATGTATTTGTCACTGACTAAATGCATGCAGATTATTTTAATTATCAATTCTTAACTTATAATCTAACTAGCGGTCCGCCCTGCCCCGTCCGTTATAAAATATACATACAAACCTTCCTGTTCAATCACTTTATCTATTAAAACAAACCACAACAAAATCCGTGGCGTAGTTTTAAAGATTTAAGCATACAAAGAGACATAGGGACAGAGGAAGCTACTTTGTTCTATACCAGAGGTTCCCAAACTTATTTCATGTAACGCCCACTTTGAAAATCAGTTGTTTTGTAGCGCCCCCCCCCCCCCGTTTTTTTCTTGTCAATAACCTCAATAACATATTTGTTGCGCCTAGTTTAAAAAAAAAACATTTTTTTCAAGATTTATACCTCCCCCCTCTAGGCTTCCAGCGCCCACAAGGGGGCGTTATCGCCCACTTTGGGAAAGGCTGTTCTATACCATGTAGTGATAATTAGCATGCTGTACAAGTTTTAAACCAACATTTATTAAAAAATTGTATATCTAAAGTTCATGTATTCGATACTAGGGTGGCATTTTACTCATTGCTCCGGGGCGGCGCTATATGTAAAATCCGGCCTTGTATATAAATACCATAACAAATTTTGTGACAAACTCTTAACATGTTAATCAGATAAATACGTTCATTATTGTGTCACTTCATCGGGAGTAAAACCCAAACTTCGTGAATATTCGGTGGCGTTACACATGGAAACAAAGAAAGTAAGTAAGAAATTCACGCTGCCTAGAGACACCAAAAGTGGTAATGGTGCATTGCTAACCTGAGGCCGGGTTATTAGGCCTCGAGCAAAGTAAGTTTACAGGCTAGGTACCTAATCCTCCAAACCGGAACACGACAATACCAAGTGCTGACGTTGTGGCGGCAGGAATAGGTAAGGCGGTGGTACTAATCCGAGTCGCTGCCAAATTCTACTACCTAGTTAGTGACGGTAAGCCTATGCTCGCCTTTTACGGTCTGCCTGGCAGGAAAGCAGATGGTCTTTTTTGCAAAGGAGCCTGGACCAACACGGGCATGTTAGTTTAAGTCTTTAGGCAACTAAGGCCGCTCGCACAATTACGCGACCTATTCGCTCGGGCTATTGGTTAATATAACTGAAAACTACTAGACAAATCATGATAAAATTAATATGGCACAACCTCTGTGATCTAGCTGTCCAAGTGTTGGACTTGACTTCATGAAGCCGAATCCCGGGTCGGGTGACAAAAAGAAAATGTAGTATTTCAATTTTCTAATAAAAAAAATAATGCTCGGGATTGGATACGTGTGTGGTTGGCGTTAGGCTGGCCATCTATCACATTGTGGGACTTAGTGTCTTCGGCTAGTCGTGGGCGTCCTGGTTGTGCCTCTGCCGACCCCATCGGGGATATAGGCGTGAAGATACTCACTCACTCAACCTCGGAATCATGACCTGTCTTTCTAAAACAGAATCATCAAAATTGGTTGGCTAACTAGTTATTTTTATCTCGATTAGATAATATTATCATGATCCGACTTGTAGTTTTTTAGTTATATTAAAAAAGCTACTGATAGGATGTTGTTAATACAATTTATTTTCAAACACTTGTATTTTCCACAATAGCGAAACCGGTTGGCTAGCGTATAAAAACCATCTTCAGCTTGTATAGCGAAACCGGTTAGCTAACGTACTCGTATAAAAATAAAAAATAAAAATGGATTGTTGAAAGTACAAGTGTTTGGAAATAAATTGTAGCAAGAATGGAATTCCACCAAGCATCGACGATAAGAAATATAGAAACTATGTTGACAATATTTATGTGGAAGCGAAATCATTTGCTATATTTCGAAAAAAAGAAATATCAAATCGCAACGTGGCACCTAACAATATATTTGGATTCAGTTTTTGCAGTATTACTGCACTTTATCACGTAACTAGCTGTTCCGCTGAACTTCATTTTGCATGGGAAAAATTAAAATACTGGTTCTAAACTACCTCCTCCTCCATTTTCAGCCAAATCGGTTCAGCCGTTCTTAAGTTATAAATAGTGTAACTAACACGTCTTTCTTTTATTTATATATGTATAGGTATATGTAGCGGCAATGACACTTGAAAACAAGACGAAACATACATTTCTGAAGAATATCCTATTTCCTATTATTAATATTATAAATGCGAAAGTTTGTAAGTATGGATGTATGGATGTTTGTTACTCTTTCACGCTCGAATGGCTGAACGGATTTGTCTGAAATTTGGAAGACAGATAGATTGTGACCTGGATTAAAATATAGGCTATTTTTAAACCCGATCGCACGCCGGGTTTCTGTGAAAACGCGGGCGAAGCCGCAGGTAGCAGCTAGTTAAGTGATAATTTAGGCAACATGTTTTTATGATATCTTCATTTTATTTCGTTAGATAAATCAAGGTTTTAACAAATCAACAAAATTTTCAAAAGAAAAAATACCATAGTTTTCCTTAAACTCCCGAAGTGTGTAAAATAATTTTCATCGTGACACCTTATTTAGGTATTATAAACTGCTATCCAAATGGTTTCAGTTCTCAAGTGCTCGTTTTACTAACAAAAGTTTTATCTCTAAGACCGATGCCAACCTTTTTTTTAAAAAAAAATGTTTGTTACAACTTCAATGTGAGTAAAAATAAATATTCTCAATTACAATCAAGATCAAAGAAAACTTGACGATTAATCTAGACGTAAAAACGCTTGTGAAATCGTCCATTCACGCGGAACTCATTGATCCTCAATGCACCAATGAAATACAGTGAACTCGGGGCCAGGATCACATTGTAACTAGATTTATCATATATTTTCATTTTTGCTTAAAATTATTTTTAAGGGTTCATGAGTCTCATTTGTGAGTGTTTATGTGTGTACCTATGTGTGTGTATGTTTTTGAAAGGTAACGTGACCAATTTGGTTATTAGCTACATTACATGTAAGTTTTGTTGTGGATTATTGAAAATTGGTAATTTTATAGTTGTATCAGTTCTTTTTGTGTATCCTGTTCATAATAAAGTGGCAAAAAACTCTTAAACTTGAATAAAAAGTCTGACATTAAAACCCAAAAATAAGAGAAACTTTATGCATGTGTTTAAAAATACCATCAAATAATAATTATGCTTCATAAATAAAAACGAAACAAAGAACATCGTAAAGATAAAATTATAAAAAGATAAAGTAAGATATATTTAATTACTTGAAATTGTATAAAATTATCAAAGAATGCTTTTTAGAATTATCTTAGTTAAATGTATTTTCTATCTAACTTTATGATTCATAATTCTACAATAACGTCCAAAATGTACGATTATTATCTAAAATTTACAGTTTTTGTTCATTTTGACGTATACACGAACAAAAAACAAAAACTAAATTCTACATACATATCTTCACGTCAAGTCCCTTACGGGGTTTCGGAGACTCTTGACACCACCCTTGGATAATATCCGATTGATCTGATTGTGAAATGTCAGCCTTGGTCTCCCCGGGTACCTATATCCATCCACATTCGCATTGTATATCTGCTTTGTCAATCTTTCATCTGTCTAACTTTCCACATGACCGAACCAGCGGAGCATGCCTTTTCGCATTTTAACACCAACACTTTCTTTCAATCCCACTCTTTCTCGGATCTCACTGTTACGAATGTGGTCAGCGGGCGTTACACCACAGATTTTCCGTAGTGCTCTCATTTCGACCGCATTTATCCTACTTTCATGCTCTTTCTGACACACCCAACTCTCGCTTCCATACGATAACATTGGAATAAGCACAGAATTATGCAAAGCGAGTCTAGATTTTTGACTCAAAACCTTGCTTTCGAATAGCTTACCTACGCTCCATTCACACTATTCTCTGCACTCACTCTCCTCTCTACATCCGCGGTGTACCTTCCATCCCTCTATATTCCATATTGCGCTCGAACGTGCTCAACGTTCCCTTCTTAAGGTAATGTTTAGGAAACCCTACCTCTATCCCACACAGAAGCTTTACAAAGACGCGAACGTCATGACTGTGAGACAATTATTTATAATGAAAGTTACATTACGGCAACACAAACTGTTGAATTACAACCCTCAACCACAGCATAGTAATAGCCGCAGGCCACAAAAAGCATGCCAATCCACTAAGCATAACACCATCTTCTTTCGACGTCACACAATCTTCCTCGGGAAACACCTGTATAATAAATTAAATCCGACTCTCAATCTCTTCTCAAAAACATTTTACCAGTGCAAAACTGCCCTTAGAAACTATCTATTAGAACTAAACTACTATGAGACTGAATCACTGGTTACATGAATCTCATGCATCGGTAACCTACACTATATCCATACATACATACATACATACATACATACTCGTACGTATACACACACACCTACACATCATGCTTACTCGCGCACACTTATATGCAGACTCAGTCATATATATCCCACACGAACATACACACATACGCACACTTATACACTAATTTACACGGAGTATATAACCATTGTTTTAAGATCTGGGTGGAACCCTGGAGTCCTGAAATACAATATCCTAGTTTAGGCTCCAGTCCTCCCAAATATTATATGTGTTTCTACACTGATACTTCTTTGTTATCCTTAAGATTTGAATTAGATAAGTTAGTTACAATTATATGTCACCAATTTGTGTAGTTTTCTTTAGTTTAGATTAGAATAGTGAAACATGTAATATTTTGGTGGAAATAAATTTTATTATTATTATCATTTATTTTTAATGCCTCTTATTTTCTACGTCTATACATTTAATATATAAAAAAATTATTAAGAATATAAACATAAAAAACAGGTTACCAAAAACGGTGGTCTTACAACTAAACCGTCAGTGGTCAGGGCGACAGACTGAGGAACCTCCGTACAATGCGTGCCGTCCCCAAAACTGCTGCTTTCTGAATCCGGCCCTTAACCCAGGGTTGCAGAGCGAGTCTCTTAAGGTGTTGGTCGAGATTCTTCGCTATAAGACCGTTTACTGACACGACTATCGGGACAATTGTTGTTGAATCAATATCCCACATGTCGGTTACCTCGTGAGCCAAGTCTATGTATTTTGACATTTTTTCCTTCTCGGCTTTCACGGGGTTAACGTCACATGGGACAGTGATATCAACAAGAAAAGCCCGGCGCTCTAATCGATCTACCAGTACGATGTCAGGCTTATTGGCGACAATAGTCCTATCCGTGATGACAGACCGGTCGCAGTAGAGCTTTGCATGGCTATTTTCAAGAGCTGGCTCCGGTGTATACTTATAGTAAGGCACTTCAAAACCGACAAGTCCATATCG
>NJDC01023835.1:7803-30253 GCA_002245475.1 Calephelis virginiensis | reverse complement strand
TTATTCTGTGTCCGATCGTTATCATTTAAAAGGTCTGAAAACATTATTCATTTAAAATGTATGCACTATTAAGTATAACTCAAAAGCAAGTAGTAGAATGTTGATAAATTTTGCGTTTTGGAATCATTTGCTTTCTTTCGAAAAAATAATTATTAAATTGTGACGTCGTCGAATGAAATAGTTGGTTTTTAAAGTTTAACTGCATTTACTTGTGTTCCTCAATCTTTCACCTACCTTGCACCTACCTATTTGTTATAGTGTAAAGACATTAGGCTAGCTGCCCGTAATTTGGTTATCTAATGCAATGATAAAATAAAAATAATACAACAATAAAAGAACAAACAATAAAAGAACTGCAAAAAACTGACTTCAAATTCAATTATATTCTGTTATCTTATTAAAAGATTAAGCACGTATTATTAAAGTGTATGTGTGTCTGTCATGTAACAGCATAGCTCCTAAATGAATAATTTCGGTACAATTTTTTAAAACTGACGTAATCGTTTTTAGCAGCGATTTATGGTAGATTTTGTCAAGAATTATTTAAAAAAATAACGTTATTATTATCAAAATAATTTTTAAAAAATGCGGTGTTGTAAATGTTGGTGTGTGTTTGTGTGTATCTATTTCTATGTGACATAATAACTTTTAAATGAATGGACCAATTTCGAAGCCTTTATTTATACGTAATCTGACGTGATCGAGATAGTTCTTAGCTATATTACATTTAAATTTTGTCAACGGTTACTGACAATTTTTAATTTTAGTGTTATTGTTTCATTGATAATCGTTTCTTTTTTTTACATACATACATACATATCTTCACGCCAAGTCCCTTACGGGGTAGGCAGAGAGTATCGAGTGCCAGACCTCACAAACCTGTCTTGCTTCCTTCGCATTCATAACCCTTTATTTTTTTATGTTATAAAAAAGGCAAACAAGCAGACGGATTTCCTGATGGTAAGAAATTCACGCCGCCTAGAGACACCAAAGATGGTAATAGTGCGTTGCCAACCTGAGATCAGGATGTTAGGCCTCGAGCAAAAGTAAATTTACCGGCTACCTTACCCTCCGAATCGGAACACGTCATAACGTTATGGCGGCAGGAATAAGTAAGGCGGTGGTACCAATCCAGGCGAGTCGCTGCGAAACTCTACCACCTAGTCAGATGTCACGGTGTTAGTGATGATAAGCCTATGCTCGCCTTTTACGAGCTGCCTGGCAAGAAATGCAGATGGTCTATTCTGCAAAGGAGCCCGTACCAACACGGGGATTCCAGATTTTAAATATTTTTTTTATTTTATGGCATAGGCGTTAGTATCTGCCTTTATTCAAATAACCTTGACCTCTATATTACATTCATATTTCTATAACATTAGTCATTAGCCATAATATAAACCAATTTTTTAAATGCATGTCATCTTTAAGTTTTAGTAAAATTTTTACTATTGATAATTGTGAAAATGCCTTTAATGAATTCCATGATACGTTGACTTTATTTTATGAATCATGTTTTCCCAAAATTCAAATTAAAGTTTCAAATAAGCCAATAAAAATAAAGGCTTTCTAAAGGTCTCTTAAGGTGCTGTAAGGTAAAACGGCAATTATATTTTAATTATCGTTATTCCCAATATAACAAAAAGACGAATAAAATAAATTATATACGTTATAAAAAGGTATATCAAAATATATTCTAGAATCTCAGAAACAGGCGTCATTGAAATATATTGAACATACTTCCAATAAATGCAAAGCTTCATCGGATGTAATTAAAAGTTCATTTCAAAATAAAATGTCCAATCACGAGATTGAACAAATTAAAATTAACAACTTAGTATATACTGATTCCCAAGCAATCTGTAATAATTTTAATGAGTTTTTTATAAATCAGGCTAAGTCATATAAAAAAAATATATGTGTACTTATGTACACGCGTTAGAAGTTATGCTTCTTCGGCGTAATAAGATAAAAATCTTTTTAAAAACTAAAATGTTATCTATAGCTAACTTCATAGCTAACTTTATCATGTCGGTGTGCGCGCGCATCGTAAAAATTTAAGATTTACGATTAAATATAATCTCATAATTTGCCTAATCATAATAAAACTATGTTTCTGACACCAGTAGATGAACATGATATAATAAAGTCTATTAATAACTTGAAAAATACAACAACAACAGGTTATGATAATATAAGCACATCAATATTAAAGAATGTTGCTAGTGTTATAGCAAAGCCTGTTTGTCATATAATTAATTTATCATTTATAGAAGGAAAATGTCTCCAGATCGCTTAAAAAAGTCTATTGTCAAGCCAATATTTAAAAAAGGGGATACTTGTGATATGAACAATTATAGACCTACTCGTATAACTTTAGTTCCCGTAATTTCTAAGATTTTTGAAAAAATAATGTATGAAAATTATACAGCTACTTAATTCATTTTAACTTGTTAAAAAATAATCAGTATGGATTAAGAAAAGGCAGGTCTTCAGTATTTGCATGTTTTGACTTAGTTAAAAAAGTAACTGAATGTCTTAATAGCAAAAAGTATCCACTTCCTGTATTTTTAGACACGAGTAAAGCATTTGATTTTGTATCACACGAAATTTTGTAAACAAAACTTGAGAGATATTGCATTAGAGGTAAATCGTTACATTGGTTTAGAAGCTATTTAGAAAATAAAAAACAGTGTGTTGAAATATCTAGACTAAATGGGAACCGCAAAAAGGTCTACACTTCAAATTATATTTTTAATGACTGCGGTGTACCACAAGGTAGCGTTTGAGGTCCATTACTTTTTTTTAATTTACATAAATGATCTGCTTGATGCTATTAACCATGATTCTGTCTTATTTGCCGATGATACCACCCTTCTCATCACGTGAAAGAATAGAAGTTATTTAGTTAAAGAAACGACTGTAACTTTAAATAAAGTGGCAGAATGGTTACATGAGCATAATCTTAAAAAAATCTCACAAAAACGAAATTAGTCGAATTTCAAGCACAGTATAGAAAAACTAAAAAATTACACATATTTTTAAATAATACTTCTATAGATAATGTAGATTTTACCAATTTCCTAGGAGTTAAAACTGATAAATATTGCAATTGGAAATCGCATAATGACTCTTTATGCAATAAAATTGATAGTTTTGTATGTGTATTGAGAAGAATAAGAGAATAAGCAGGCTTGGATGCATCTCTCTTAGCTTATCATGGGTATGTTTCTTCAGTTTTGCAATATGATATTCCTATTTGGGGAAATTCTGTTGATTTAATAAGAATCTTTAGAGTAAATCGCCTCTGTGGTCTAGCGGTCCAGGTGTTGGACTTGACTGCATGAAGTCCCGGGTTAGAATCCGGGATTCGGTCAATTTTTTCGGCCAACAAAAAGAAAATTGGATTTTTCCAATTTTCTAATAAAAAAAATGTTGGTCGGGATTGGAATTGTGCCCGGTTGGCGATAGACTTGCCACCTATCACATTGTGGGACTTAGTATCTTCGGCTAGTCGTGGGTGCCTTGATTGTACCTCTGATTACCTCTTCGGGGATATGAGCGTGAAGATACTTTTTTCTTTAGAGTACAAAAGAAGTGTATACGCGCCATATGTAGTGTTAACCAATTACATTCATGCAAACCAGTGCTTAAGTCGCTAAAAATTTTATCTTTACCTTGTTTGTATATCTTGGCTGTATGTATATTTGTAAAAAAAACATTATCAATTGTTTAAAACAAATGCTAAAATGTTGGGAATTTCATGTTTTAGAAATAGTGAGAAATTGCATGTGCCGAGCCTAAAACTTAATATTTATAAAAATAATGTTTACTGCATGTCCGTTCGTATATACAACCAAATTTCTGATAATCTCAAATCACTTCATTAAAATGATTTCGAAGGAAGATATTTGACAGAGAAATATTTGTGTGAATATTTGTGAATATTTGTTAGAGAAAACATACTATAGTGTGAACGATTTCCTTGTAGACAAGAATTTATAATAAAATAATTGTAATAATTACTAACCAAATATAATAAAAGTTATGGTAGCCGAGGAGTTTGTTTTGCCGGTTCTTCTTCTGTCTGGCTAGGTTTGGAAACAGTGGCAGTTTTACGGTAGACAGGGTTTAATTTAAATATAGCTTTAAAATGTTTAGTAATAAATAATTGAACCAGTTATAACTATAAATATTTAAAGTAATAGTTTATGTAATTAAATTATATTTTTTTTTATAAATATTTAAATATTTGCACACCAAAATATGGTAGAATATGTACTTAAAAATTTTTGTGACATCTCATTTATACACATATTCCGCAAATAAATAATTTTCTTTCTTTCTGTCTTCTTTCACTAATTTCTTCATGATTATTTCGTTGGTCCACTTTCACTGAACAAAATTGTATAAAATGACACCAGAATTGACAAATTTCACTCAATATGTACACGAATTCAATAATTACAAAACCAAACAACAAATTTCTCTCGATGGCGCCAAAACTCCTAAAGAAGTTTCACTACAAAAACTAGTGTTAGGGTACAGATTGTAACACAGCGTACAGATACAACCTTCATGTTATAAATTATGAAGCAATTTGGGACGAAGCATGCCTGCGGAAGGATCCTAAGTGTCTCCCATTTGATAAGTTTCAATTTAAGCCTTCAAGTTGACATCTAACTTTACCGCTTATGGAAATGGTACTTTCGCTCGCGGCTTTGTCTATACGTAATAATAATAGGTATCATATTAAAACTAATCATCGTGTGGGTATCATGCTATGTTTAATGTTTGTAATTGATCATTGTAAAAGTAATTAACTATCTTCACGCCCATATCCCCGAAGAGGTAAGCAGAGGAACAACCAGGGCATCCAAGACTAGCCGAAGACACTAGTACCACAGTGTCTTCGGCTAGTCTAACCTTTTATCTACTATTTAATCCTATCCTATTAATTTGTTTGTTACAAGGAGTAACGCAAAAACTGCTGAAAGAGGGTAAGTTGGGTTAACACATTCTATAGTTTTATCCAGAAAAAAGGTTCCTATGGGATCATTAAGTACGCGGGCAACACCGCGGATAACAGCTAGCAACAAAAAAAGAAAAGTGTATTTGTGAGAAAGTCAATTTCGGTGCTCAAACTTCAGAATCTGTCAGCTAAATGACCTATGACGGAATAGCGATTTTGCACCGGTTTTGACAGCTAAATATTTCCGTATGGAGGCCGGAATGCTAAATGTTAGTTATTATATCATCATTGGGGCCTTTTGGATTGTGAAGATAAGATTATATTGTTTAATGTTAAGATCGCCATTTTTAGTCGGGATGAAAGCGTGTAAAAAGTTTCAAAAATGTAAAAAAAAACAGATATTAAATGAAAGGTTGTTAGGTGGTAGGGGTACCTTTCAAAGTGTAAGGTTTTTCCCATATAAAATATTAGAAAAATCATACTATTTGGACATATATACAAACTGATCTCCACATGGTAACCGACAGACTATTATCTATATCTGTACAGTGTAATTTATACCTATATTACAATAACATAACAATTTCTTAACGTTTCTTATTTTCTAAGTTTATGAATTCAAAATAAAAAATGTTTTTTTTATGATATTGGAAGACAAACAAGCAGACGGATTTCCTGGTGGTGAGAAATTCACGTCGCCTAGAGACACCAAAGGTGGTAATAGTGCGTTGCCAACCTGGGGCCGAAATGTTAGGCCTCGAGCAAAAGTAAGTTTACCGGCTACCCTACCCTCCGAACCGGAACAGGTCATGACGTTATGGCGGCAGGAATAGGTAAGGCGGTGGTACCAATCCGGGTGAGTCGCTGCGAAACTCTACCACCTAGTCAGATGTCACGGTGTTAGTGACGGTAAGCCTATGCTCGCCTTTTACGAGCTGCCTGGCAGGAAGGCAGATGGTCTATTCTCCAAAGGAGCCCGGACCAACACGGGGAAAAACGTAAAAATAAACGTAAAAATAGAGTCCTAAAGACGGTGGGCTTACAACTAAACCAACAGTCAGGGAGACCGGCTGAGTAATCTCCGAACAATGCGTGCTTTCGCTAAAATTGCTACCTCGTGAATCCGGCGCTCTATCCAGGAATATAGTAATCGTCTCTTAATGTGTTGGTCGATACTCTTTACTACAAGACCGTTTACTAAAACCATTGGCAGGATAAAATCTTACTTCACCTGTTCCTGCCACCATGATACGCATGATAATACTGTTCAATTATGGTTTGGAAAGAGGGGTTGTTTAACTTATTCAAAAGATTAAAAAGTTTCATTAATTTCAACGGTAATTACAATAACATAAAAGAATTACCGTACATTTACCCATACAAAGAATTAATATGACAATGCACGATAAGCCGTTACCTATAATTTTATTTGTTTTTCCCGTTTGCTATAATCCTATTAAACATACACTCGTAAAGCCAATTAGAGGTATTTATTAACTCAATGCCTGGCTTAATACTATCTAAAGCAGTTCCATTATCAAGAAATGGGTGGAAAATGTTTAAAGCTTAGGTAGTTTAAGAGCTTGGCTTGTTACCTGAATGTAGCGCCAGTTCGTTAGTCGCTAACGGGATTAACGGTGACGCCGGCCTTCTAACTGGCCACGCAATATGTCTCATTTATATATCGGAACATATTTTAGGATAGAGCAAGCGCATTTTCTTGAGTAACTAATTCGTATAAGTTATAATGCTATGGAATTTGTTACCGTGAATAAAATTAACAATGACGCCCAACGGTTAACTGGCCAAGTCATATATCTTTATATCTATATCTCAGTACATATTTTAGTACAGTGCAACGTATTACAAGTAAAAAGGGATTAAAATAAAACGTTGATACAGAAATCACAAAGAATCTTTTGGTACGATCTTGTGGAAACGATAGAAGATGGAAGATTGATAAAACAGAAATATAATGGAAATGTGTGCGCGAATGGTAGGTACCGGGGAAACCTAGTTTGACCTTTCGTCACCAAATCTCTCTGGTATTATCCGTTAAGGTTCAAAAATCTCTGAAACGGTTGTTTATGTGGAGAATATCATACAGCTCTGCTACGATCGTGACACTTGGTACTTGCCTACACTGAAACTGACTTGCGATGAAGATTTATGTATTTTTGTAATCAACGCATGTTTTCGTAGAGTTCACTCATTGATATTAGGAGGCCGTTCATAAATTGCGTTACACATTTTTTGAGGCTAAATTAGTTCGTAAGTATGATGTCAACTCACTGGTCACGCAATCTGTTCATTTATGTCTATGTCAGAACATATTTTAGCACAGAGTCATAGATTTTTATATCATGTCAATTTATTCCACTTTTAACAATACCATTTTTAATAATTTAAGAAAAGGTTTTTTTAATAGAGTGATTTTAGAGGAAGGAAAGAAAATGTGTAATAGTTTAGAAATTTGTCCACCCGAGCGAAGCTAGGACGGGCAACATATTTTTGCATAGAGCAAACACATTTTCAGGAGTCACCACTTTTTATAACTTGTAATGCTCTATATCAGCTTAGAGGTGGAGTTAGAATACAACTGAAGTTGCAGATTATCTGATCCTAGCTCACCAGTTCGTTACTTGTGAACAAGATTAACTATGACATACTTTAGATAACTAGACACACAATTGTCTGTTCGTATTAGAGCAAGTGTATAATATAGTGAAATTTCTGTATTACGGCACTAATTGTATTAAATTCACATTTTTTCTCACAAAACGTTGCTTGCGTAAATCTAGACACGCGCTTTTATAACCTACTGTGTGCTAAATAATATAATATAATTGACGGTTCCAAATCACTCAGTCGTACATTCACTTGCTAGATCACTTTCAGCAGTCAAGTCAAACTTGTGTGGTGTTTGTAATGACGTAATCTAATCTAATATGACTTATAGGACTGGTATTGTTTGTTAACCTTATTTCAATTTGACTGTTTACTTGTCAGTGTATTGTCTGGATATTTTTTTCAAAATTATGTTGTTGTTTTATAATCTTAAGCAGAATTCTATTTCAACTGAAGTAAGAGCACAAACGTAATTTTGTTTTACCTGACCGTAGCGCGCCAGTTCGTTAGTCACTAATAGGATTAACTATGACGCCGTTCGACTAACTACCTACGCAATATGTCTGAGTTCATGTAGTTATGTCGATATTGGAACATATTTTAACATAGAGCAATTTATTTTAGATTAAAACTTAAATCCAAAATGTTTAAATTTTAAGTAGTACCGGTGTGTGTCGCTCTAGTTCGTTGCTTGCTAATAGGATTAACCATGACGTTGTTCGCCTAACTGCCAACGCTATATGTCTAAGTCCATTCAGATCTATTCTATTGGAGCATATATTTTGAACGTAGAGTCCACCTAAAAATTTTGGACTTAGAGATATTACCGTATTTTCTATTTGTCGACTTTCTGTCTTTCATCCGTCATCTTGTTCTGCTCATTGTTTTGAGCATCTAATAGGCGTATTTAACAGGTTGTTCATTTTTTAAATTGGTGAATATTTACATATTACACACAATCGATTTCAACTATTATTTTTTCGATTTTGGTAACCACTCAAAGGTGTTTATTTTGTTGTACGCTTACTTATCTAATTTTAAGTTACTTTTATCTCCTTATAAAGAAAGCAATAGAAATAGAAAAAACACTTTAAGTGCTTTCGGTTTGGTCTATAGACGATATTTATAAACATTTAATCTAATCGGAAAAACTTTTAATGAAATCGTCACCATTTGACATGTTCGGACTAATCTAACACATCTAATATGTCTTTCCATCTCTTTTATTTTCGTTGCATTTGAAAAAGATAGCATGAATCTGAAATAATTTGTTTGTTTACAGCAGAATCACAACCAATATCAAATAAACGGAAGAATTAAAGTTAACTATAAATTTTGATTGTCCATACGAGTGTCTGTGTATTTCTCACAAAATAAATAAATATGAAAAAACACGGATTAACCTCGTTCCAAAGTTAGCGTAATATTTTTTGTGCTATTTTAATAAGAAAAACTGTATCCTACTCATAAAGCTGTTGCGCTAGTAAGTTACCCTCACATATATTGTTCTATACTTTGTTCAGTAATTCAGTAACCAAAATTGTATAATCAATAATCGCCTTTGTGGTCTAGTGATCTTACGTTCACGTTGACTATATAAAGTCTGGGATTTGATTCTCAGGTCGGTCGGGATTTCATAAGTGCCCTATTATTATACGTTGAGCACCTATAACATTGTGAGACTTATCCTCAGCTTGTTGTGGATGCCCTGGTTATAACTCTGCCCACATCATTGGTGAAGATACTTTTTTTAAATTGTATGTAGATGTCCCTTAAGGGACTTGGCGGGAAGGTATGTGTCGATATAAATTGCATATTTTTTGTCTAGAATATGTAATATTGTACTTACTGTGCAAACTTCAATGCGCGCACTCTTAAATAATATATTCCTCTTAGATTTCATACAAAATGTATGAGCTTTGATCGTAGCTACAAAGTACATACGTTTTACGTATGAAGCGAAATCAGGATCTCGTTTTATAAATGTATTTTATTTATTGCTCTTAAATATGTATTAGTCAACTTCGAAGTATTCATCGTATTTCGATTTCGTGTGTATTTTGAGCATAAATTTGCGACATTAACATAAAAGTTTCGATAAACAAAGGACATATTAGTTCAATATTTTTATCCAACTGGTAAGGCTTGCGCCTATTTATGTTTACCTTTCATTTCAGAGTAGGTTAACGTATTTATTAAGACTAGGTATGTAATTAACACGTGGTCGATTTACGACTAATGTTAATAATGTATCTCAATCTAATAGATTTCAAGCAATCTATCTATCAATCTATCAATTATCTAATAAGCCTATCCCATACCTAATTGTCATATTTATCCTGTACACATATATGTTATTGGCAAGCGATAACATAAAAATGGATCAAAATATCAATCTTGGACAACAAGTTTTGGATTAGGATTAATTGGCTGTTAATGAATTATACTTCAATCATTACTTTTTAATCTTGTGAATGTCACTAAAGAATGTCAGGAAATAAAATTTAAAATGGCGGCATTCACACCATATTAGTTTTTTTATGCCATTAAACCTCGGACGTAATATTAGATCAAACAGTGAAACAAAAACACGACTATCGTGATAGTAAGAGACAACCTTATCCTATAGACCATAGATGTTACAGGTGCGTATCTGTCCTGGGGCTGGATATTAAGACTATTGTCTACCTACGATCTGGATAAGAACATGACACTGTCATTATGGCAGCAGGAATTAATAGGTATGATGTTGGGCAAGTTGCTGAACATCATATTAGCACAAGGTGGTCTTTTTTTAATGATCCATTTAACCCATGCTCTCCTCTTACTTGCTATTAGGAAGCAAGATTGAATTGAAGTATATGTGACTTGAAGGTCAAAATCAGAAGATATATATAAAAAATGTATCTTCACGCCCATATCCCCGAAGATGTAGGCAGAGGTACAACCAAGGCACCCACGACTAGCCGAAGACACTAAGTCCCACAATGTGATAGGTGGCAAGCCTATCCTCAACCGGGCACATTTCCAATCCCGACTAACATTTTTTATTAGAAAATTGAAAAAATCCAATTTTCTTTTTGTTGGCCGACCCGGGATTCGAACCCAGGACCTCATGCAGTCAAGTCCAACACCCGGACCGCTAGACCACAGAGGCCAGACCAATTTACAATTACATATTACATTACATTATATAATACAGTAGTACTATTTAAGTTATGTGCTTCGGCTATATTCGTGAAGCTTCGGAAATCCAAATGTATTTTAAAGATATCTATGTAGAGTTGTTATTACATATAATTAATAATTTCGCCTAAATTTGGATTAGGTCAGCCAAATTAAAAATAAAACTAAATAGTGTTAAAAGAGTATAAAGTGTAAAGCCGAAGCGCATAATTTAAATAGTAGTACTATACTTTGGAATTGAGAGAGTTAAAAAACAATAGATTAAAAAACAGTATTTTACATTTAAGAATCCAAGAAGTTTTCTTTATAGAGAACTTTTGTTTTCGTGGAAGGCGCTTGGACCTGGCTCGCATTCAAGACTAGTAAATAAATAAAAACACTAAAGTCGGCGAGCTAAACTTATCTCACATGTGAGAAAAATACAGAGCGCTGTACAAGTCTATTTCAGAGGTCTCAAGAGTTATTAGTTTTCTACCAACGAAAGGCTTTTTGCTAGATTTACCAGCTATTTGTTCTAGATTTTGTTACAGTAAATTGCAACTGAAGACTTGTTGGATAAAAGGCTTTAAAATTATACGAATAAAATAAATGGACTCGTGTTTAAGTGACTTCACATTTGTACACATGACAACCATTTGTATAACTTTTGACAGCTGTCAAATTTATTTAATAAATTCAGATTCAATCAGATTAATTGTTTTAACACGAGAAGCTACACTTAAATGTGTTAAACAATATTAAACAAAGAATAAAACTCTGCTTAATTTGATTTCACTGCTTGCGTATGTTTTAGATTTTAACATTATTTTCAGTCTTATTGCTGCCAAAAATTTCGTAGAAATTTGTTTTTTTCTAACTTCCTTTTCACATTTCGTGTAAAACTGCAGAATATGCTATGACTCGTACTATAACATTTGACAGTCTGCAAGAAGACCGATTCTGATTCAGGGATATAATATGATGAATGGAATCAAATGTAATAAGTGATAATGTATAATATAGTAGTTATATGTAATAAGTTTTTTGCATTGTACACTGTACATTCCACATTTCTTTCAAGCATCAAAAGCTTTTTACACTCATTGCACCTACTAACAAAAATAAGCTCATATTTAATTACTGCCTACCTACTACATACTTGTGTTATAAATAATCAAAAACGTTATTTTGTTTCTTTTATACTTTTTTTTACTTTTTGTGATATTGGAAGGCAAACAAGCAGTCGGATTTCCTGATGGTAAGAAATTCACCCATACCAAAAGTGGTAATGGTGCGTTGTCAACCTGAGGTTAGGATATTGGGCCTCGAGAAAAATTTAGTTTACCGGCTACCTTACCCTCTGAATCGGAACACGTCAACGGCAAGCATTGACGTTGTGGCAGCAGGAATAGGTAAGGCGGTGGTACCAAATACCAATGCGGGCGAGTCGCTGCGAAACTCTCTTATTCGACAACTTGTAGTAACATGGGCTTTGTCCGTGGCAGCTGATCATACATGGGCTTAATGAGCTATGTTAGAAATGCAAAAGTATGTTTGTATGTCCTTATTTCACCTCTCAATGAAATAATGTTATATTTATAATGTAAGGAGATAGTTATATGTAGTTTTTAAGTCAAAAATGCTGGAGAGTGCCATAGGCTATTTTTATAGCTATATCTAAACGGGTTCTTTTTTTATCCTATATCTAAAGAGCTAAATAACTAATACTTCAGGCAACATCTCATACATAATATTATAAAAAGTGACCTTGTGCGTAATACGCCGTTGTAAGTGATGATCCGTAAAATTGTGGACAGGCCCTTTCCACTGTGCTAAGTATGGGAACATCCCTATCCTACTGCGATATCACGTACTATGGAAAATCAACTTTAATAATATATTTTTTGAAGTGCAAACTTCTTTAGTGGCGTTGCGCACTTTTTTGTAGTGGGTAAAAACTTTTATACTGGCGTCAGGATACGTGACCTGATCGAAAATTCGCAAAACGGCACAGGGCGCTTGCGCGAATGTTCGTGTTGTCATGTTTGTGTACGATAGCGCAAGAAGTGAATATTGTATTCTACCACATAAATGATAGTACTTTCATACTGATAATTAAAGCAATTCGTGCAAAATTATTCCCTAACCATTCCAAAATATCAAAAATGCACAACGTTAATATTCAAGTTTTCACTTCTGCCGGCACTCCCGGGGTGCAACCCAACGATTTTTTGATATTCATATCCTAGTTCAGGAATATTTTATGAAAGTTGGATACTTTGGAACTATTTAGATTTTGTCAAGCATAGTAATCCGAATTTATCTTCTAGTTTAACTATTACCAGACAATAAAGACAACGTGCAGCAACTTACTCACAAAAATCGTTACCTTACCTTCCTACCTTCCATAATAACAATTTCTGTTTCTGGTGTGGGGATAGAGTGACCACAAAAGACACCAACGCACCTATAACATCAATGGTGTCTACAGGTTAGGGTTGTTTCTTAGCAACTTGTGCTTATTTGCTGTATTATGCCATAAAAAACCGATCGATCTAAAATTAGGCATATACCATTATCATTTAGTTTTAAACTGGCCATTACAACAAAACGGCGGATTATATGAAAGGAATGAATATAAAAGGGATTAAAGAGCAAAATACATTTTTGAAATTGAATTGAATAGGAACCTAAAATCAGGTTTGTAATAAATTATTTATGAAAAATTACTTAATATCTTTATGATATCTGTAATAATGGCGACTTCTTTTACAGCTACGAATTTTACTTGAGGAAGAATAAAAAAATTATCTACTAGGTTTTAGTCAAAAACAAAAATATTTATATAATTACCAACAACCTGACATCTGCTTTTCTTACGCCTGTTAAAAATGCTTAAAGGTTTTGTGTAAGCGATATTGAAGACAGCCGCTTTGATGTCGTTCAGCAAAGTATTATGCAAATTGCTTTCATGAACGCTATCCGTTACTTTGATTCAAATTTTAAATAGCCTACTTTAAGCTTTGACTAACATTTTCAGGAACGGTGTGGATATTAATGTCAAGATAGACTCTTAAGTACCCTGATGAGGCTCTTTTAGGGTCCAATAAATATATTATGATGGTGTTAACTTGTTATAAACACAAGTTTTATTAATTTGACTTTCTTTATATGACCTTATTACGTTAACTAGTGTAGTACACGCAACAATATTTCTGCATTCGTGTTTTGTAGCCTACAAGCTCTAGATATAGCATTTGGCCTTTAGCATATTATGCTTCAAATTTAAGAAAAGTCGTACATTGTATTAACTTTACTTTTGTATTAACACTTCTGAAATTCTGGGTATAACTTTTTTTTTTACTTCGACCAGTGTATGTTACCGGTGTTGACATATGGAATTGAGAATGTAAGCCTCTTAAATAAGCTCCGAGTCGCTCAGCGTGCTATGGAGAGAGCCAAGCTCAGCGTTTCTCTGCGAGATATGATCCGCAATTCGGTGATTCACAAGGTAACGAGATACCGACATAGTCAGAGAGTCAACAAGCAAGAAGAAAGGTTCTCGAGTGGCAGCCCCGCACCGGGGGACGTAGTGTTGGACGACCTCTCACCCGCTGGACTGATTATCTGGTCAAAGTCGCTGGGAGTCGCTGAATATAAGTGGCTGGTGACAGTGACTTGTGGCGCTCTTTGGGGGAGGCCTACGTCCAGCAGTGGATGTCCTCCGGCTGTTGATGAATAAATAGTTCCAAAAGAAAGAGGTTATACTGCACTTCATGAACCATTAACTTACATACTGAACAATTTCGTACTCGAACTGTACTCTAAAAGTCGAATTTTCCTGACGATATTCGGTTGCAATTGGAATAGCGAAAGATACGTTGAGTGTTTGTGGTGTAGGTACTACTGAAACGTCATAGTGGTATGTGTTGAGGGGAGCTGAAAATATTTGAGAATAA
This sequence comes from Calephelis virginiensis, assembly GCA_002245475.1. Classification (NCBI taxonomy): domain Eukaryota; kingdom Metazoa; phylum Arthropoda; class Insecta; order Lepidoptera; family Riodinidae; genus Calephelis; species Calephelis virginiensis. The sequence continues at coordinate 15,532 of NJDC01023835.1, read as the reverse complement.
TACTCAAACTTTTCGTAAGTACAATCCATTTACTACGGACTGTCTTTCCTTTGTATCTGTATACATTTTTTTGACAGGAAATTGCAAATTTTCTATTATTGTTTTAATTTCAGATACAATTGATTTTATTGAAGAAAATCGCATTTTTTGCATTTAATATTTTTCAATAATTAGCTGTTGGTCTATTTCTGTACATTTTTGTGATCGCAAAGAATATAAAATTCTATCCGACCCGGGAACCCCGTTTCGCTGGACATCAACCGCTACGAAATGGATTAAAGCATTGTTTGTCCCATTTTTCCTGCAATTTTCCCAGTTTTTCTTTTCTTATGATCCTTCTCCTGACAATAACTAACACAACAAAAAAGAATAAGCAAAATTAGTTCATCCGGTCAAGCATGATACGATGAGCACGCGAAATTTTAAACCATTAATATGGTTGCCAACGATACCAAGTAGTAAACTTTTTTAAAAGGTTTTGGAGTCCATAGTTTTTTTCGTTTCGTGTTTCGTAGCCTACAAGCTCAGGATGTAGCATTTGATCTTCAGCATCTTATGTTTCGAATATAAGGAAACTCATAAATTGTGTTTAACACTTCAGAAGTTCTGGGTATAACAAAACTTTCTTACTTTAGTTTTTATATTATATGAAAGCCAACAAAGAGGCGGCCCTGGTAATAAGATATAACCGATATATTATGACTAGACACTGTAAACTTGTGCATTGATATATTGTTGCTTGAATCTTGTCACGTGTGCAATTTTACTAGATATTTTACCCAACAGCGCGGAATACGACAATGGTTAAAGAACAATTAATTAATTATTACCCGTGTTTGTCCAAGTTTGCTGTATTAAATGTTAAAATGGGCCACATGCCTTTCTGCTACGATTCTCTTACTATCAGGAAAACTGTGTTGTTCGCTGATCTCTTACATAAAAAAACTGACTATAATGAATAGGCAGGCGGTGGTACTAATCCGGGTGAATTTTGCCTGTGCCTTATGACTGAGTTTTGTAATAATCTACTAAATTACTAAACTACCACTACCATTGCGATGGAGATGTCACTTCCCAATATTATAGAGAGCATTATATAACAGTACAGAAATATGCTGCAGTGCAGCTTAATAAGCTTTGCAAAGCTCAGAGAAGTTAGATCAACGTCCACAGGGCATTATTAGATGTGTCTCCCGCAAGCGCCAAACCTGATTCAACTCCTAGTAATTACTCCTTGATGCCCGGCCGTTGGTTCATAATAAACTAAACCTATGCAGAACCAACACTTTAAAGTAGTTAGTGACATTTCGTCACCTACGGTAAGTTTAGAATATCGAACCTAATTTTCAAACGACAGCATTTTTTAGTCCCTATTTTGTACTACCTATCCTTCCTACTACTTATAAAGTTTACTTATAAAGTTTAATATATGTAACAAAATGTAAAGTTTGTAAGTATGTATGTATGGATGTTTGTTGCTGTTTTACGCTCAAATGGCTAAACGGATTTGTCTAAAATTTGGAACACAGATAGATTGTGACCTGGATTAACATATAGGCTAATTTTAATCCCGACCGCACAACGGGGTCTTGTGGAAACGCGGGTAAAGCTGCAAGAAACAGCTACTTCGTAATAACTGAAATCTATGTAAAACCAACACTACCTTAAAAGTTTTAGTGACGTTTTATCATCTTCTTTTGTTTAAGACTTCAAAATATTCAGCTTGAAGTTTCTAGACGATAAGTTTATATTAGCCTTTAGGTTGTGAAACTAACCCTAGTTTGAAATCCTTAGTCGCACTACATCTTGTATATTTTATAAGATTTCAGAATATCCAGTTTTCATTTTTATTAATTGCCTCTCGTACTAACCAGTAAATATAATGTATTAAAGGATATTATTGTAATTATTCCCGTGTTGGCCCGGATCTCCTATTTAGAATAGACTATTTGTCTTCCAGCCAGAAAGTATAGAAGTTATAGCTCGTAAGAAGCAAGCAAAGATTAAATGGGTAATTTTTTACATTATCAAGAAGATCACCTGATAGTAGATTGCTGTACAGTAATCTTAAGGTTAAGTATCAACCGTCCCTACTCCTGCCCCCTTAATGACAGTGTCATATTCTGGTCCAGGAGGTAACCGGTAGACTTCAATTGACACAACATCCCGGACAGAGAACTACGTACTATTTATGTTATCTATAGGCCACAGTTGTTTCTCACCATCAGAAGAGCCGTGATCTTGTTTGCTTTCATATCATATAAATAATATCATATAAATAATATCAAATGTATGTATAATTATATTATTTATTATTAATTGACCGCCTCGTTGGTCGAGTGGCTAGCGTACCCGCCTAACTACACCGATCATCCGTGAGGCTCGGGTTCGATTCTCGACGGGGGCAGGCATTTGTGTGATGAGCATTTAGATGTCTGCATTTCCGGGTCTGGGTGTTTATTAAATTTATTCTGGTATCTATTTAAGTACTTCTATGTATTAGAATCGTTGACTAACACCCATAAAACAAGCATGTAGTTTGCTTACTTTGGGGTTAGATTCAATTTGTATAACTTGTCCAGGGATATTTATTTTATTTATTTCTTTATTTTATTTTATTCATGTATAATGTACGTATTTAAAAAAAATGAGAAAAAGATGAGGTCACTTTATTTCTTACGCCTGTCTTCAGTCAAAGACTGCGTTCAGATGCAGTTGTAAATGTTAGAAATAGACTTGTCACAAGAACTGCTTGTTATGGGCTACATAGTATAAAACAAAGTCGCTTTCTCTGTCCCTATGACCCTTTTATCTATATATTATTACGTGATGCCAAAACTTTGGCACAAAAATTGCGCGGACGCAGGAGCATAAAATTTGGCCCACTTACAATTTATGTGTAGAAGAAGTGCAGAACGCTAATATTTGTTATATAAAAATGAATCGCTAAATGTGTTGGTAAGCGCATAACTTCCGAACGCCTGGACCGATTTGTCTAATTCTTTTATTATTGGGTTAGTTATTATCAGGAGAAGGTTCTTATGACAGAAAACCGGGGAAGTTGCAGGGAAAATGGGAAAAATAACACTTTATTATTTCCAATACTAAACGGGTGGAACGAAGTGCGTCGGAACAGCTAGTTTGTTAATAATAATGCTTATAAAGTACATTAAATCAATAAATAAAACATTACCCACACTATTATGCATTTAACACACCCAGACAAATATATTGATGATAACAATAAAAGATCACAGACGGCGCACTAAAAATGTGCCACCACTAGTATGCTAAAATCTTTAAAACTAAGCAACGGATTTTAATGCGGTTTTTTTAATAGATAAAGTGATTGATGAGGAAGGAAATTGATTTATATGAGACGCTAGTAAGTAATAAAATTGTTTCTTTATACGTCAGCCATTGCCGTATTTCGGTTTAGGGGTTGAACAGACAAACTTGTATGGCTATATATAATACCAGAGATTAGTAAATATATATTGTCTTTGGTAATAGTAACATTTGTGGTGTTTATAAGCGAGGGGTATGACTTGCCATTAGAAATTGATTGTCTACTTGCTTGCCTTATTAAAAAAAACTGACCTACTAACTTATAATGACCCAAGTAACTGAAGTTTAAAGTAGTTTAAAAGGAGACTCGTTAACCGTTGTTTTAATGATACAAACTTTTTAAATTACTGCTGGGAACTCTTGAATTCTTAAATTGTGGCAGGTACAGAGAAGACGGTTGAACTAACTCTGGCAAATCACCGACCATTTTTTACAATTTTTTTTAACTAAAAAAGATTACAAAATGGTGTTTATAATTTTTACGTAATAAACCTGCACATAACTGACTTATTTAATATTATGTTGTCAAAAACAATTAATACCTAAATCCAAGTATAATGTTAAATTGGTAGCCATACAAAAAGCAGATAAAGAAGAAGTATAATGTTTTAATTTGTCCACTGCCGCCAAAAATGTTTGATCGCGTTTTTTGGAGGGATTTTTTAGGACATTGGAAGGCAAACAAGGCTTACCGTCACTAACACCGTGACATCTGACTAGGTGGAAGGATTGGTGTCACCGCCTTACCTACTCCTGCTGCCGTAACGTCATGTGTTCCGGTTCGGAGGGTAAGGTCTAATATCCTGATCTCAAGTTGGCAACGCACCATTACCACCTTTGGTGTCTCTAGGCGGCGTGAATTTCTTACCGTCACGAAATCCGTCTGCTCCTTGTTTGCTTTCCAATATCATAAAAAAATGAAATAAATAACTAATGCGTAAAAAGTTATGCGTGGTCTAACATACTACTATATTACAACTACTTCTGACAAATTCCAGTCACAGGGACTGCTTCTGATAACACACAAATATGTACTGATTCGCCATTTTGAGTACTTTGTATTTACTGATTCGCCCGTTTGAGTATTTTAATACAAAAAAGATTCGCCCTATCATGTGCCCTCTGATGCCAACATAAACCGACCTTGTTGGATAACGTGTGCAAACATTGGGCATACGTGAGGACAACACAAACTTAATAATAATGTCCGGTCTGACCTTAAGAGCATCCCAGTTTTCTTTAAGGTAAATAAACCTCTTTCACTCTTTAAAACTTAAAGCCTTCACGTTCACAAGACGACTGCTGGCCAATATTTCCCATTTAGAGCAACCAGTGTCCAAACGCTTCATGTGTCTCTTCTGAACATCCGTGTAACGTATAAGCTGGCCACCTTGCTTTTACCAGCTGAAGCACAGAAAAGGTATCCACATAAACCAAATTGTCTTTTCATAAGATATGGCTAAAATCTACAAATACCTGCAAGAGGACGTACATCAGTGTCGAGTAACTTGTATTTCTGTATTCTAGAGTTTTAATATTTGTGTGAGAGGTTAACAAACAAGCAATCTCCTGATGGTAGATAAGAGAAAACCGTGCCTTATAGGCATAAATATATAGATGTTGCAGGTGGGTCGCTGTCCTGTGTGTGCTAGGCTATTGGCTACCCTATACTTATTAATTTTTATGTTCAGTGTAACCATAGAAATATATTTATGTAGACAGGTGTCCCAGTGTTGGTCCGAATCCTTTGTGTAAAGTAGACCATTTCTCCATCCTGCCAGGTATTAGCAGCCTGCCAGCATAAAAGCCTGCCAGCATAAAAGTTTCCTGCCAGGCAACTGTTATTTCTAATAACTGCTTCTCGTACTAACCAGTAAATACGATGCATAAAATATATTGTCGCCTCTGTGGTCTAGCGGTTCAGTTGTTGGACTTGACTGCGTGAGGTCCCGGGTTCCAATTCCGGGTCGGGCAACAAAAAGAAAATTGGGTTTTTCCAATTTTCTAATAAAGAAAATGTTGCTCGGGATTGGAAATGTGCCCGGTTGGCGATAGGCTTGCCACCTATCATATTATGGGACTTAGTGTCTTCGGCTAGCTGTGGGTGCCCTGGTTGTGCCTCTGCCTATCCCTTGGGGGATATGGGCGTGAAGATGCTTAAAATATATAAAAATACGTAGTATTGTACTTTTTCCCCGTGTTAGTCCGGATTTAAAATAGACTGCCTTCCTACCAGATATCTCGTGAAAGGCGAGAGTTGGTTAAATTTGTCATAATGAACGAGACCGCTTCTGGTACAATGCTGTGCAGGAACTTGCCCTAGTTGTGATCCACCGTGTTACCTATTCCTGCAAAATCATTTTCCAGTTCTAAGGGTAAAGTATCCGGTAGATATGGGCTTAACATCGGAGCCGCAGGACTAAGAACCATAACATCTACGATGTCTCTAGTCCACGATTATCTATCATCATCAGAGCAGCCGTGTGCTTATTCGTTGTCTCATGCCATGAAATAAAGTAGTAAATACATCCACGTCAATTTTAAAACATGTCGGGGACATTTAGTAATTATGTCCACTTCGATTTGAAAAAAAATTTCGTCGGTAGAAAAGAAAAATAGTAACTTACAGAAATTATCACAAACTACCTAAAAAGTCATAAAATTATTGAAAACAACTATATTTGACGATGAAAACCGACCAAACCTCGTTTTCTGTAAAACACCGTAGGAAGCTGAGTCCACTTCCAGTTATTTCATTATTCTCTCCATTTGCTCCCTCTTGACTATGAATTTCGGGGAAATTTTATTGTTTTCGATCGTTATAATCACTTCCGCAGGCTAAGCGGGCCAAACCAATTTCACTAATGCAATTGAAATCTAGTTAATGAAATTTCTTGTTCGCCATTGATCAAGTTGAGAACTATAATCGAATAGATCAAGTTTCTTTTCAATAAATCCACTGCAAAGCTCGTTATCTGTAATCCGTTTTATGATTTTATAGCATATCTATGGCCTCTTTTTGTCCCTTCACAAATGAGTTTTCAACGCAAAGTCGGGGACCTATTTTCAAAAGCAGTCGATAAGTACTGTTTCGCTGAGTATGATAATTCATTGTGATACTTCATTTTCTATGCATATTATAGTATAGGTACTAACTATTGCCGCGGCGTCACCCGCATGAGTAGTAATTTAGTAGTAGATCCCGTGGGAGCCCGTTTTTTTAACATATTTGATATTTTCCATCGTCGACGCTTGGTAAGTTGGGAAAGATTACTGACAATAACGAAATTTGGTCAAAATGTATCCAGTAATGTGGGATTAAGAATATCTTAAACACAGATCAGGGCATATCTTTTTTTATATACATATTATAAGCTATTGCCAACCGGGGACGCATTCAATTCCGGGCAACGTTGTTTTCTTATATGGATGAGAAGAAATTTTCTTGTTTGTCGACACAGGAATCAAATCCACGGTCTTCAAGTCAAGTCTAATATCGGACCGCTAGACCCCAGAGGAGATTTCGTTTTTTTATATGGAATGAACTTATCTTTTGTATTAATTTTTTTTTATCATATTGAAAGAAAAACAAGCAGACGGATTTCTTGGTTATAAGAAATTCCCGCCGTCTACAGACACCAAAGGTGGTAATGAGCCTGAGGCTGGGATGTTACGCCTCGAGCAAAAGTAAGTTTACAGGCTATCTTACCCTCAGAACCGGAACACGTCATGACGTTACGGCGGCAGGAATAGGTAAGGCGGGGATACCAATCCGGGCAAATCGCTGCGAAACTCTGCCACCTAGTCAGACGTCAGGGTGTTAGTGACGATAAACCTATATGCTCGCCTTTTACGAGCTGCCCGGCAGGAAGGCAGCTGGTCTATTCTGCAAAGGAGCCCGGACCAACACCGGGTTATATTGTTTTAATTTTACATACAACAAATAATTTAATAACAAATCAGTAATACTAAAAACTTTCCTTTATTTCTGTCACAGACTTTGTCCAAACCTCATTATAAGGTCATTTATTAGAGCGTTAATTGAGTTGAACTAGGCAATGTTTTAGTTCATAGAAATTGAATCAACCTGTATAAAGAACTGTTGGTAAAGAACGGTTGGTATTCATCATGGCGGTGACCTAAATAGTCGTTTTTCATTCACTGAAATAATTTCAATTTAACTACAATGTCAAGAACGCTTTTTCGCAATATTGTCATGTAAAAGTAACACACAGATAAAATTAAAATTTGATACTCCCCGATAAAGCCCATCTCGATCACGTCAGATTTACACGGGCAACGCCGCGGGCAACTGCTAATATCTTATAAATGCAGTTTAAACTTACATTGAAAATAAAGATAAAAGATCCTTCCTATTAAT
>NJDC01023821.1:103313-114714 GCA_002245475.1 Calephelis virginiensis | reverse complement strand
TTAAGAAAAAGGTTAATGTACCTTAAATCTTTCAGAAAACCAAAATTTGGTTAAGAAGGAGCAGTAATGTCTTCATTTGAAATCAGGCAGATCATAGTTATGTAGGCATGTTTGACTTACAAAAGCGATTTAATTAATTCAGAAAGTCCTATATTTGTAGATTGTACAGAGAACTGATCCGTATATGTAGGTACATTAATGTAAACTATGTCATGAGGCATATAACATCTAGCACATTCCATATATATTAGACACATCAATTAATTAACTTGTCCTTTGTATGCATCGCATTGTACTGCAGGATATGATGTCTGCACATAGCTATAAGCAATGATCATCAACATCGTCACAGTCGATGATGCGATTTCGTTATTAATAGAGTCGAGAATAATATCTAGACTTGTGAGTGGATCTAAAAATAATATCTTAGTAATTGGCTGGTGATATTAGAACATACCATAAATTGTTAGCCTCTTAATAATGAACGACTTCGAATAATATTTTATCTTGTTTCGCGTTTTAATGACAGATAACAAAGATTGAAACTTTTTGTATGTCTCGTTCAAAAATTGTAAAATGTATCAATCTCGTGATTAGAGCTACATTTATGTTTAGAAAATCTTAAAAAGCTTTCCGTGTTACTATGAAAAAAAAGTTGAGAGGTGTCAAGGGACACCCGGATGGAACGAAGTTCTCTCTCAATCTCTATCAGTCTCTATCAATCTCTACCAATCTCTATCAATCTCTATGTCTCTTAGAGAGAGAGAGAGAGAGAGAGAGAGAGAGAAACATGCGCACGCCGCACAGCTTACAAGCAAGCGCAGCCGCTCGGCTTAGTAATATCAAAGAGTGTCGCGACAACTTTTCGTGAGAATTTTTTCCGTCTAGCCCCGTTCACAACGCACAATATACACACATTACACTCAACATTGACGAAAGTTGGATTCTCTTCAAATGACATGTTGCCACATGTAGGCTATTATTGGTTGGTTGTTAGTTTTAGTATTTAGGTAGTAAAAACGAAACTTAATTTTTTGTGACAATTTTTAGGAAAATTTACCAAACCATTTCTTAACGCTTTTAATTTTGTCCCCTTCTGAAATTTGTCGTCATTAATATTAATCCTTAGTGCTTTCTGTGAAAACCTAGCTTTAGTTTTGATCATTTTAACATGATATCTTAATAATTGCGTATGTTTGACCTGCATTGACCAATTTGTCGATCCATTTAGCGAATTATCGGTATACGAATACAGACTATGTATGGGTTTGCAGAGGTCTGACTCGTTGATACTTATTATTTTTAGATGTATGACCTGTTCCCATCCTTATAAACGTAAATAATGAAATAATAGTTCAGATCAAAAGAGTAAACTGTACTTATATCATCATAGACTTGAAACTATCAACCCATTACCTAATATGTGCCATAAGTGGCGAAAGTATGTGTAAGCGACGGTTACCAACACGATATCTGCGTCGTTGTTTATCTCAGTGTTGATGAGTATGGCCCTTGGGATGTGTACAACTGATTTATACAAACTGCAAACTTTTAATATTCAAGCCTCATTATTGAGGCTTAAATGGTAATGCATTTCAAATGTTGTAACTGCCAAACTGTATTATTTAAAACAAAAACTGCTTCACTTGTAGTCGCGCTACGTCGACGGCGTACCTAGTACGAGTCATGACGTCACCAGCCTATTCGCGACTTCGGTCAGTAAGAATCAGTTTTGTGCTTTGTTTACATTATGAACATGCATCTTGTATTTTGCGTCGGATATTATAAATTGTTTTTTTTTTTTATTTTAATTTTTTTTCATAGATCGGAAGTGGCATCGATTCTGAACCGTTTTTCAAAATTTGGCTGGTGCTTTAAATGTAACCCTGTATATATTTTCTTAATCTTCCTAATGTTAGCTAGAGACTAATATCTATCAATGATCAATGGCAGAACGTACCAAAATACACAGAAAGTGCGGAATGATCGCTATAGATTTGAACCATTATAATTTAAAATCATCAAATGTACTCATGGCTAATTCTTATAAACAAGAGCTGAAACGAATGTTTTGGAGGCCAAGTCGGCTAAAAATATGATTTTAATATTTTTATTCCTTCCTAAATTTGACCTAGAGTCGTTCTTTTGAATACATCTTGTACAAGTAGGTATGTAATATATATGCTAATCCGTGATTACACAAGTAATATTTTGTTGTTAATTTAAATATATTTTATTATTTTGCGCCTTTTTTGTGTAAAGCATTAGTAATGATCCACGATTGCGCCAGCGAGCGGGTACGTACTACGTGGTATCGCGTGCGATCCTGTTCATGGCTTCCTACATGAAAAAAACGATGGGTTGCACTCCGGGAGTGCCGGCAGAAGTGAAAACTTGAATATTAACGTTTTACATTTTTGACATTTTGGAACGGTTAGGGAATAATTTTGCACGAATTTCTTCAATCATCAGTATGAAAGCACTATCATTTATGTGGTAGAATACAATATTCATTATTTATTGCGCTATCGTACACAAACATGACAACACGAACATTCGCGCAAGCGCCCTGCGCCGTCTTAAGAATTTTCGATCAGGTCACGTGTCCTGACGTGAGTTTAGAAGTTTTTACCCATTCCAAAAAAAATAGCGCAACGCCGCTAACGAAGTTTTTACTTTAAAAAAATTGTTCCTGCGTAAGTCACAGTGTTGCCAGTTGCAGATAGATTCTTGACTAATATAAATACCTTTGGACAATCTATGGAAATTTAAATAATTTCCTAGTTAGCAAAATATATGCAAAATGCAAAATATATGCCTGTGTTATAAATGACAGCTTCACTACATAGCATCAAACAAAGTCGCTTCCTCTGTCCCTATGTCTTTTTGTATGCTTAAATCTTTAAAAGTACGCAACGGATTTATATGCGGTTTTTTAGTACATAAAGTGATTGAAGAGGTAGGTTTATATGTATATTTCATAACCGTGCGAAGCCGGAGCGGCCCGCTAGTACTGTATAAAATGTAGTAATACTTATAAAAAATCCAAAGAAATTCTATTATTATTCTATATTTTAAGAATTCCTAATCTTGAAATATGAATACCTACCTATTTCTTGTGATTATTTCACGAATCTGCGGTTATAGATATCTATTGTACCATTTGCGTTTTATGTAAAAATTCATTTAGATATTCAAACACAAACAGTTCTTGTTTGACATTGTTTTTTGTTATTTACGTTTTGTTTCCTGGGGAAGATACTATCATTCATACCATATTTACCTACGATTTTACCTAACGGAGGATGCTTTATGTCCGGCTCCTATAATCAACGCATCGTAATCCGTCAGTACAACCATTGATAGTTTGCCTAAAAGTAACGAAGCATTGCTTATAATTACATAAAATTTTTAGAGTTAACAATCTAAAACGAACGACTGTAATTATATTTTGTACTATTCGTACAAAAAAACAACCATTCGTAAGCAAAACGACTTGTATTTTGATTATAGGAAACGGGCTGAAGTCTGTATATTTCTGCGAATTTAATAAGTGAAACCTATACGTCATGGTTTTTTGACTTATAAATCAAAGATGGGTGGAATATGGCATTCGAGTATTCCCTTATCTTATTTCCGGTCATTGCTTTGTGACTTCATATCCTATCCAACCGTGGCGTTCCAAAAAGAATATAGACTATAAGTTTACTCAGGTCGTATGAAGTCATTGAATGAATGGGAACTTTTCGGTTTTTTAATGATTCATCGATTAGGTACATTCACGTCATCTTTACGTCATAGCATCTGTATTGGGTAGACCGGTAGATATTTTATTCTTGAAGCAAAAACTTAGATTAGTTTGAAAACAGACTCTTTGTGATGTAGGTACACATTACATTTGATTTAATTTTGTATTATTGGTGTATGACTTGTTGCTTGCTTACTTTCATTAAGTGGGTAGGTAGGTTTACTTAGTGATAGTAAGTAAGCAAGTAGTTTAACGCCCGCATCCCCGAAAGATATGGGTAAAGGTACAAACAGGACACTCATGATTAGCCGAAGTATGAAACCTTTCCTAGTTGTAAATAGACTTTCGCCCAGGTGAAACTAAAAGAAATTTCTCTGGATATGTCGTTTAGGAGATGTGTGTATGTTATGTTTTTTTTTTATGAAAATATATTTTATACATAAGTACAACATACATAAGTAGGTACAATATTATCACCTCGCTTTAAATTTCAAAATTTTCGAATTGTTACTTAAGTGAGCTTGCGGCATTTGCTTGCATTATTTGACTACCTCGTTGGTCAAGTGACTAGCGTACACGCCTAACTACACCGACCAACCCCGAGGTCTGGGTTCGATTCCTGACAGGGCAGGCATTTCTGTGATGAACATTTAGATGTCAGCATTTCCGGGACTGGGTGTTTATTTAATTTATTCTGGTGTATGTTTAAGTATTTCTAGGTTTTAGAATCGTTGAAGGACACCCATAATACAAGCATATAGGTAATTTGCTTACTTTGGGGTTAGATTCAAACCCTCTTACTAATAAAAGGTACGCGCTCGTTGATCTGGTGTGTAACTTCATTTTCTGTTAACAAAAGTGAAGTTACACATTGATCAACGGGCGCGTAAGTTTTATTAGTAAGGGGAATTGTGTAACTTGTCTAGTGATATTTATTTATTTACTAGCTGCTACCTGCGGCTTCGCCCGCGTTTTCACAGAAACGCGGTGTGCGATCGGGATTAAAAATAGCCTATATGTTAATCCAGGTCACAATCTATACGTCTTCCAAATTTCAGACAAATCCGTTCAGCCATTCGAGCGTGAAAGAGTAACAAACATCCATACATACGTACTTACAAACTTTCGCATTTATAATATTAATAGGATTGTTATGATACCAAACACTTTTTTACTAATTGGCTGATAAACTACATTAGATACGTGAGTTTTGAAGAGGCAATAAAAAATCTTTTAGCAACGAAGTCCTGAAGACGAGTATTGTTTATACCGTTTCGAGTAGGTTATGACGCACTAATCGACATTACATTCGTGTCATTGCTATGGACTATGACTTTTTGATTTATAAACATGCAGATTAAACATAGACTTATTGTTCAAATGTAAAGTGTGCACATCTATATGTTTGAACGAAACCGTCATAGCTACAGAATTACATGGTATCTATTTTCATGTATAGAAGTTATCTTTATTTGCTAGATTATGAGTCCTACCTACATAGTATATAGCTAGGTTTAATTAGGTAAAATTGACTTTCTTCGTTGAGATCAATCCTGTAATATGTACTAGTCTACATCAGCGGCTTTGCCTGTGTAGCATTTAATTGTTATTTCTGAGTAGTCGATAATCGCCGATATCTCTTGTATGGTGTAGTTTTAGCTCTATACTTCTATTAGCGATATACGTCAAAATTGATCAAGAATCCTTTGTAACAAACAGATAAACATTGAACTCAGTTATTGTAATGTGTTTTAATCGCCTCTGTGGTCTAGCGGTCCGGGTGTTGGACTTGACTACATGAGGTCCCGGGTTCGAATTCCGGGTCGGCCAACAAAAAGAAAACTGGATTATTCCAATTTTCTAATAAAAAAAAAATGTTGGTCGGGATTGGAAACGTGCCCGGTTGGCGATAGGCTTGCCACCTATCACACTGTGGGACTTAGTGTCTTCGGCTAGTCGTGGGTGCCTTTGTTGTACCTCTGCCTACCTCTTCGGGGATATGGACGTGAAGATACTTTTTTTTTACTAATATGTTTTTGGATTTTTTATTGTTCAGGCAAATTGCGATTACTTATTGTGTATTAAATATTTTACTACTTTTTAAACCATTTGCACCTACATACGTGTATACTATATATAGGTTTAACAAGTATAAGACATAGAGGAAGCCGCGGTCAGAAGCAACTTATTACATATCTTCACGCCAAGTCGTTTACGGGGTAGGCAGAGAGTATCGAGTGCCAGACCTCACGATCCTGACAAACCTGTGTGGCTTCCTTCACATTCATTACCCTTTTCATACAAAGCTACTTATGTAGTAGAAAATAACGCACCAACCAAACTCACTACTTCTAACACGTGCCGTATGGAAAATGCAACAAATGCTGTGGTGATTTTCCACAACTTTACGATACATTTGTATAGACAAACCTCAGTAATACTCCGTTAACACATAAAATACATCATTAGTTTTTAAATATCGAGACGCGAAGTCACTTATTTTATGAGGATTTTGTGAGCCTTGACATTAAGGATTACATCGTCCTTAATAATTTCCTTATACACAGGAATTAAAAATACATATTTTTGGTAAAGAAGAACGACGCGTTTAATAAAAACAGAGCCCGAAACTTAAACAATTTTATGGTTACTTCATTTTATGGAGGCTAAAACGATGATAGTTTGTGGTGAATGCCTAGTTTTTGGATCAATCAAGGTGTAGTGTGCATTCTGTTTGGACTTCATTTGTTAATTCCAACATTAATTCATTCATTTAATAAATTATTTATAGATGATATACCTACCTAGGTACTAGTACCTACTAGGTGGTCAAGCCTTGAATTGCCTTCTCTATCACAGTTATACCTCTATGAATTTTCTTGTCGCTATAACGTCAGAGCATTATCGTGTTTCGATTTGGAAGTGCCGTGCCCGTTAGACTTACCAAAGAGAAACACATCATTAAAATGTTTTCTATTACTAAAATCCAAATTTGATTGTGTTTAGTAACATAGAGAAATATATAAAACTATTAAAAAAAAGGATCTTAACGCCTATGTCCGAAAAGGTGTGCAGAGGCACAACCAGGACACCAAAGACTAGCCGAAGACACTAAGTCCCACGATGTGATAGGTGGCAAGCCTATCGCCAACCGGGCACACATCCAATCCCGGGCAACATTTTTTTTATTAGAAAATTGAAAACAAAAACACTTCTTTGTTGCCCGACCCGATAATCGAACCCGTTACTTCATGAAGTCATGTCCTACACCCGGACGCCTAGACTACAGAGGCGATTGATAAATTGATTTTGATTGATTGTATGCCTGTGAGTCTAAATTTTTGGTATAGTTGGTGACATTTATTGCTTTTTTTTTGCTAAGGACAAAGTGGAATAATTTTTAATTTATGCAGAATTAGAAGAGATATATAAAATTGTTAGATTTTTTGGCGTGGGCGTAACGTAACAGCGGTTACGTGTGTTTGTTAAGTTACGAAAGCACAATACGGCTTACACTGAAATGAATTTAGCGCACTGTGAAGAGGAAGCGGTTAGTGCCTGGTGTGTATATGTTATTAATAAATATAAAACTAGATGTGGCCTTCAGTATCATGAATTTTCAAGTCTTGTTAAACAAAAACTGTTCGTACAAAACTATGACGTCACTAATGACATTAAAACTTCCGTGACACCAAGCAACGGTATTATACTTATGTATGATTACTATGTGAACAAATAGATTTATATCTATTTGCTCATATTAAAAATAGAAATTCCAAAAATGTCGGCTTCTTATATTTTAAAACAACTAGAAACTTCTTTAGACACAAAATGTGATAAAATGAAATATTCAAAACATGGAATATAAATATTCTTTGCTTTGAATTTGATTATCACTACATAGCACAAAACAAAGTCGCTTTATCTGTCGCTTTGTATGCTTAAATCTTTAAAACTGTGCAACGGATTTTGATGCGGTTTTTTAATAGATAAAGTGATTGAAGAGGAAGGTTTATATGTATATTTCATAACCGTGCGAAGCTGGGGCGGGCCACTAGTAATTCATAAAACCTTTAATAAAATTGGCGACTGTTTGTTTCAAAATCCCTTCGTCGTGTTACCTAATGACGTGGCAGCACGTTATTGTTTGAGATGCTATGAATGTTTAATAAAACACATTTTTAACGAATGTTCATAGTTTTTGTATGACGGTATTCGTCTAATTGGAAAAAGAAATTAAACGCGTTTTATTAAACAGTGATTCAAATTGGATTCTCAACCAATAATATAGTGACACGTCATCCACATGTCACATGTTATTGGTTAGATGTCAAGTTTGAACAGTGCTTAGCTAAACAGGCGTTTAAATATTTTTTGTACTTAAGCGGTTTATTATGTCTAGGTATTTACCAATGGCCCATTCCTATTTGCAAAATATCGCTCCGATGCGACCTGAAAGGACAAACATTCAAACAAACATTTGTATTTAGATAATACTTGCTGTCTTTGTGACGAACAAAGCTGATCTAATCCAGTACAGATTACTACTTTTCTTGTTATGTGATTCGGATAATTTTGTACATTCTTATTTTATTTTATCTAAAAATAATCTTTTGGTTGTTGGTTTAATATAAAATAAATTATAGCGAGCTCGTCAATTCGTTTAAAAAATACCTACGGTTTATGGTTATTAAATATCAATCGTATTGTGCTTTCATCGTTATTATTAGACTCAAACGATATTTAACCTTAATGTTTTAGGATTTTCATTTTATGAATATAGTATCAAATGTTATTTATGTAATTTTTTTATTTAAATTGGAAAAAACCTAGAAAGAAGTCAAGGAATTTATAAGGTTGCAGTTTTTACGGGATTAGATCCGGTTGACGATAGGCTTGCCACCTATCATTTTGGGACTTAGTGTTTTTGTCTAATCGTGCCCTGGCTGTGCTCTGCCTACGTCTTGGGATATGTGCCTGAAGATACCTATTATTAAAGTAATATAAATACACCAATTAGGTATCCTTGTACTGCCTTTAGTGAAATGTTATGAAATTTCTAGTGCAATGTGTACTGACAATTATGTACTGACTTAAGTCCTAGAAAAATGAGTGATAAAGAAGCAGCAAACTATTCCAGGCTGACTATATCGTTGTTGCATTTGGCAAGACGCGTAGTGAAAGTGATGGCGCTGATGTCGCGTGCGCGGGCGCACCCGCCGACCTTGCCATATACGAATGTGCCACCGCCGAGTCGCATCCATTGCACTACTTACCTTGAAACGTTTTTTGCCTGTTTCACCATAGTCATCGTTGCCAGGCTATTTCTTTGCAGGATCAATGTAACTCGTATTACGTCCTCATTTGTATTACCTAAAATAAACCTGTACTGATAAAAAATACTAAAAGTACCTAATTGAATTAAAACAGTTTTAATTTTGCATGTCTAAATATAGCTATGTATTTTTATCAACTGAATATGTTAAGTGTATGTAAAAGGTATGTTTTGTTAAAAATATAGGTATTAATGTCCTTGGATAATATTCACAAATTGAATCTAACCCCAAAGTAATCAAAATTATATGCTTGTGTTCTAGGTATTAGTCAACGATTCTAATACATAGAAATACTTAAAGAGATTCCAAAATAAATGCATACATGTAAAGTTTATGTACAAATGCCCGCCCCTGTCGGGGTTCGCACCCGAGCCTTGCTGTTGGTCGGTGGATTTAGACTTTTACGCTAGCCCCTCGACCAAGGAGGCTAAAGTATGTTTTTCTCATGATAAGGTTTACGTAGTAAAATAGACCATCTTCCTCTCTGCCAGGCAGTGGACAATACTTGGCCAAGTAGGTATTGCTGCCAAAGCTGTCCCTGCCGCCAGTGCGACACAAGACATAGATGCGTTTATTACATCTATTTTAGCTGAAGCTATTATGCTTGTTCACCTGCCACTGAAAACAACTTAATAAATTAATTACATCACTTATTATTTTTAAAGTGACAGAATTTTTTTTACTACAATTTCGCAGTAGATATGTAACGTGTTATATGATTTTGGATAACATTATTACCTTATCTAATATTCCCCCTGTTGGACCGGTCTTTTTTGTAGAATAGGCTATCTGCCTTCCTGCCAGACAACTTATAAAAGGCAAGCATATGCTAATAATCACTTACAAAGAGACATCTGACTAGGTAGAGTTTCGCAGCGACTTGCCCAGATTGGTACCACTGCTTTGCCTATTCCTGATGACGTAATGGCGTACTTCAGTGCTAGCTGTTGACGTGTTCTGTTTCGGAAGATAAGGTAGCCGCTAAACTTACTTTTGCTCGAGGCCTAACATCGCGACTTTACCACCTTTGGTACCTCCATACCGACAGGAAATCCTCCTGCTTGTTTGCCTTCCAATATCATATAAATACCCGCCTAATACCCGCCCATAATAAAATTACCACCACCACTAAGTCAAACAAGAGTATAAGAACTGATAAATGCCACTAATATTTGCTTGACGTTCGATTTACTAGAGCCAGAGTTTGCTTTTTTTAACTATCCAAATCCTAAATGCTATTTTTTTTTCTTAAGACTTAAAGTATTTATCTGAAAGTAATAGTTGGATAAAATATTTGTATAACTATCTCCATCTCTGATCCCAATATGGCATGCAATGAGCTTAACAACAATTATTTAGTCAAAACTTTTATAGGTACGTGCAAATATTTCATGTGTCTTAATCATTTGGTATACAAAAATAAATCTCAATTTCCCATGATAATACGAACGAATGATGATCGATATTAAAACTATTACATAAGCGCTCGAAAGATAGGTGTTTGACCCTTTTTTCCACACCAACTAGACTATTGAAAATCTTGTTTCTATAACTGGAAATGTGTTGGTTCTTTTGCATAAAAATGTAAGAAATGTCGACATAAATTATTATTGTAGACACGAAATGTTTGATATTCATATTGATAAAATGAAATCAATTTGTTTTTATTTGAGATTTCAAAGAGGCCTCCGCAGATGGCCTTGCACCGGTTAGATTAATTAACATTCTAACGATTGAAAATATCACTTTAGTTCCTCTGAGATATTTTAAAAACCTTTGTCAATGATCAACCTAGACAGGAGGTATCTATATATTAATAAGTGATGACAAAACTTTGAACCGCTTTTTATGAAAAACTGCGTCGACGCAGGAGCATAAAATTTGGCGCACTTATAGTTTATGTGTAGGAGAAGTGCAGAACGCTAATATTTTTCAATACTATTGCTTATAAAGTACTTTATAAGCAGTATTATGTGTTATATATAATGGTAATACCCACAAAGTAAAGTTGATCTTGAAAATGAAGATGGCGTTTTTATCAACAAGATATTAAAAATTATTATGGTCGAATTTCGACCAACGGGCGACCACTAGTCCAGAGTTTAAGTGGTCATTGCATCATGTTCATGTCCTAAAACCTTCCTCGAAAAGTCCATATTCAATGAATATAAAACCAAGTAACGTAACGTATGAACTTCAAACAAAACTCTAACTGCGTTTTCAGTCGTTTGCAAAAGTACTTAGTAGTAGCAGTGTTGCCAACCATTGAACAACAGGTGCATCGTCACTAAAGTATCATATCCAAGAGCAATTTCCA
>NJDC01023821.1:77747-92408 GCA_002245475.1 Calephelis virginiensis | reverse complement strand
TAGGATTGAAAGAAAGTGTTGAATTTAAAATGCGAAAGGGCATGCTCCGCTGGTTCGGTCATGTGGAAAGAATGACAGATGAAATATTGACAAAGCAGATATACAATGCGAATGTGGATGGATGTAGGTACCCGGGGAGACCAAGTCTAACATTTGACGATCAGATCAATCGGATATTATTCGAGGGTGGTGTCAAGAGTCTCCGAAACCGGCGTGTTTATATGAAAAAGGTTATGAATGTGAAGGAAGCAAGACAGGTTTGTCAGGATCGTGAGGTCTGGCACTCGATACTCTCTGCCTACCCCGTAAAGGGCATTGGCGTGAAGATATGTATGTAATAATGATATGAAAATTATATATAATTAAATATAATAATATTAAAATTAATGAAATCATAATTATTTAAAAAATACATCTATTTCTAGTCTTTCTATATTGTATTTGAATTTCAACTATTTTTTTTAAGAAGATAAAGAAAGATTTTTGAAAGATTTATTTTAAGAGTATTTTTATTTACATGTTGCCACTTTTTCAATGTTTCATTTGTTTTTTAAACTAAGTTACTTTTATTTTATTTAACCCTCTCGGGGTTAGAATCATCAGCAAATAAAATAAACATGATTTACTTCATACTAAATATCAAAAAAGTTGAGATACTTAATTTTAAAACATTATATATATTCTGACACTATGTATAGCTTTCATTATTGTTTTACGTTGTTATTGATTTATAAAACCTAGTAAACGTATCATTTTAAATTTAAATTTTATATTTAACTAGTGTGTTTTTTTTGAATTTTTCTTTTGTTGTATGTGTATTCGTATATCCTATCCTATCCTATTAATATTATAAATGCGAAAGTTTGTAAGTATGGATGTATGGATGTTTGTTACTCTTTCACGCTCGAATGGCTGAACGGATTTGTCTGAAATTTGGAAGACAGATAGATTGTGACTTGGATTAACATATAGGCTATTTTTAACCCCGATCGCACACCGGGTTTCTGTGAAAACGTGGGTGAAGCCGCAGGTAGCAGCTAGTACAACATATTCTCCATAATGACTTATTAGCATAGTGCGACTAGCCAGACAATGAATGCCACCATGCGATAGATGGCAAGTCTATCGTCAAATGGTATAAAAATTAGCAACATATTACTAATTAGTAATTAAAAAAAAATCGTCAACTGGGCACATATTTGATCCTGTGCAAAGTTGTAATTGTTAAAGTACAATAAAATATTATGCTAGGTGTAAACTCTAGTTTACAGCGACTACTCCGGATTGGTACCACCGCCTTACCTATTCCTGCCGCCATAACGTCATGACGTGTTCCGGTTAGGAGGATAAGGTAGTCGGTAAACTTACTTTTGCTCGGGGCCTAACATCCCGGCCTCAAGTTGGCAACGCACCATTACCAACTTTGGTGTCTCTAGGCGGCTG
The DNA here is from genome assembly GCA_002245475.1 of Calephelis virginiensis. Taxonomy (NCBI): domain Eukaryota; kingdom Metazoa; phylum Arthropoda; class Insecta; order Lepidoptera; family Riodinidae; genus Calephelis; species Calephelis virginiensis. The sequence goes on along the minus strand of NJDC01023821.1, from coordinate 90,965 downwards.
AATTTCTTACAATCAGGTAATCATTCTACTTGTTTGCCTTCCAATATCTTAAAAAAAGTATTCCATCATAAGGGATAATCATAAGGATCTCAAAGCGTGTTTAATGTTATTATTTATCTGCATAAACCTTTACGAAAAGTGTAAATAACAAACTTGCGTCTAAATAGCTGCCAATTTCTTAAAGAGGTGTTAACAAGGCTCGGTGACACCGCGATATCTAAACCCAAACATAAACAAACTCGGCAAGCGGCGTCTCTACGTAAACAAACTTCTATTTAATGGCAAAACGAGTTGTTATTGTTTCTTAAGTTATATTCAGTAAAAGGACTTTGCTCTAGTCTTTACCTGGGTTTTTACATATCAATTCTTGTTTCCCCCCCGGAAACAACAAAAATAAACGGGTTGCACTCCAAGAGTGCCGGCAGAAGTGAAAACTTGAATATTAATGTTGAGCATTTTTGATATTTTGGAATGGATAAGGAGCAATTTTGCACCAATTTGTTTAATTGTCAGTATGAAAGTACTATCATTTATGTGGTAGATTACAATATTCATTTATTGCTCTATCGTACACAAAAATGACAATACGAACATTCGCGCAAGCGCCCTGCGCCGTCTTATTCGCGCAAGCTCCCTGCGCCATCTTATTCGTATAAGCTCCCTGTGCCGTCTTACGAATCAGGTCACGTTTCCTGACATTGAGGGACTTAGTATCTTCGGCTAGTCGTGGGTGCCTTGGTTGTGCCTCAGCCTACCACTTCGGGGATATGGGCGTGATGATACTTTTTATTTTTAAATATGATTTTTTAAGTAAAGTTTTCTACGGATGGAATAATTCAAACGAGATACTTTTGCATAATATCGCCTGCTACAGGGTTTTAAATTGATAACTTATTTGTAAGTTTCGATACCATTACACAAAATCACTGAAAAATATGCCAGTATAGTAACTGTTTAAAAAATATCACAGCTATTTTTGAAGAGCACGATTTCAGAGTATTTTGTTTGTTTTCATTGTGGGACTTAGTGTCTTCGGCTAGACGTGGGTGCCTTGGTTGTACCTCTGCCTACCACTTCGGGGATATGGGCGTGAAGATACTTTTTTTTTGTTTGTTTTCCCCGTGTTGGTTCGATCTCCTTTGCAAAATATACCAACTGCCTTTCTGCCAGGCAGCTCGTAAAAGGCGAGTATAGGCTTACTGTCGCTAAGATCGTGACATCCTACTAGGTGGTAGAGTTTCGCAGCGGCTCGCCCGGATTAGTACCACCGCCTTATCTATTCCTGAATCCATATTGTCAGTGCTTGCCGTTGACGTATTCCGGTTTGGGAAGTAAGGTAGCTGGTAAACTTACTTTTGCTCGAGGCCTAACATCCCGGCCTCAGGCTGGCAACGCACCATTACCAACTTTGTTGTCTCTGGGCGGCGTGAATTTCTTACCGTCAGGAAATCCGTCTACTTGCTTTCCTACCAATATCATATAATATAAAAGTAAAGTAAATGAACATAATGCGATGACTTCTGTTGTTCTTAGGTTCGATTTTCGGGTCGGTTAACTCAAAATGTGTTTTTTTACTTTTCCAAAAACAGCGTCTCTCGGGATTGCCCTAATTGTAGGTACCTCTGCCTACCTTTTCAAGGATTTGGGCAAAATATACTTTTACATAATATTGAAATTAAAAATTGTTTTTTACTGAATTCAAACATCTAGCAATTTATTTTTATTTTAGCACTTGCCCTGTGCTTGGGATAAATTTTCTATAAATTTTAAAGAAAAAATAATTTCGCCCCAGACAGGATTTGAACCTGTAACCTTTCGTCTCAAGCCGACGAATGCTCTAACCAATTGAGCTACTGAGGATTCAAGTCCCGTGGCGAAATTTTTAATTCCTTTCTAACATCTAGCAATTGTAACTGCGGCTTAGACCAGGTACCTACCTGATACATTTATTAAATAGATTTGTTTTGTTGTTTGTAATATTAAAAGGACTGAACCCGTCACCGTTGGACACTACCAATGACGTAGCCTTGATATAAGACCTTACTATACAATAATTGTTTTATAAACAAAAGTTAATGAACCTATTGCATTTGATTATGTAGATTAAACGTGGAAATGTCCACTAAATAAATAAGGATGTTGAAAAAAACACAGGTTTTATGACACATTTATTGCTGATATCTGTATGTTAAAGACTTAATTAGTTCTTGTGGCGCTCTTTGGGGGAGGCCTATGTCCAATTGTGGAAGTCGATGAAGAAGTTTTACTTCAACATTAAATTACAATAAGTACAAATTTTTTCGCTGACCATTTTTTCTTCAGCCTAGATTACAAAAAATGTATCAAGTTTTGAATTCTGAGTAGACTTATTAATGAGTCCTTTGTATTGTTTTTTTTTCATTAATTGATTAATATTAATAAAACAATTATTATTTGCTTATTTAATTACTGGTTTATTGAAAAAACCGCTTCCGCCACCTCTCATTAATTGAGTCTTGTGACGTCTGTGACATTGAACGCTCGACCCGATTATGCGGCGCAGATGAGTCGCGAGGTCGTGCTGTTCGTTGTCCCTCTCTATCACATAGCTCACTTATCGCACGTTATACTTTATTACTTGTTGGCAAATAACTAATTATAATACGCCACATTAAAACCGTTTTCCTTAAATCATTTCGTATTAAAAATGAGTAAATCATAATCTGACGTGAAGTGTTTTCGTTATGTCCACTGATATTTACGATTTTAATGCTTTTCTACACAGGCTTTTATCTATGAGAAGTGCCTCCGCATTTGCTTCTTATTTTATCGGCTAGGCTAGTGACCTCAACTCTAACTCGGGTTTCTTCTGCTTTTGGCAAGCTTAACTTTGTTTTCTAGCAGAGAGTACATAGCTTAGCTACCTTTAATTTTCGATATCTTATTCACTTTTTATCGGATGGATTAAAATTCATAAAACTTATCTACCAACTAATCAATCTAAAATAAGTATAACCCCAGATTGATCAAAGCGTCACGCATGTGCTTAACGGAAATAATAAAAGTTCGCACCAGATACAGGAAAAGCCATGAATTAAGCTTAGATTTGGTTTGCGGATAACCATAGTGACGATCAAGAATTTTCAAAAGTTTAGAAATCAGAAAATATTTTTTTGACATTGACATAAATATCCCTATTTATGTCAATGTTAAAAAATATTTTCTTTGTTCCTGAAACTATCCTTTTAATTACTTTTTGTAAGAATTGCGTATTGTGATGAGTTCAGAAACAATCATGAAAACATTAATAATGAGTTATAATTGTTTTTATTGTTAAGGGAGATAAGTAATAAGTAATTAGCATGCAAAGTTATTAAAATAATAACTGTTACTAGTGTTATGAGAAGGTTTTGCTGTCTGATGTAAAATCAAACGAATTAATAAGAAAATTACAAAGTGTAGTAGTAGCAATTGTTTTACGTAAACCTTTTTACGTAATCGTTGACCACCTCGTTGGTGAGGGGTTAGCGCACATTCTTAATCCGTAAGGCTCCTGTTTGGTTTCCAGACAGACATTTGTGTGATGATAGAATATTATACTTACCTAATATTTCTTGGTATGTGTTATTATCGAATTTATAACGTTTGTTATTTTTTTCTATAAATCATCGTCTTTTATTAACATCCATGATAGAAGTGGCGTTGTGACAATTTCCAGAAATGTAATTTGTTAATTAATATTATTTATGTCTATCTATCTTACCAATATAGAAGTCTCTTGTTTACAACGAGTCATTAACTGCTTTTGTAGAGAAAAGACGATACTGATACGTCATGTTGCTTATCAGGAAATCCATTTGCAATTTTACGAAACAATACTATTAAAAGCCAGATTTTTACAATTTTAACAGTGGTAAGTAAAAGAACTGCTTAAAAGTAAATAGCTTATTAATAGTATGAATTAGATTTTTGATCGTTGCTTTCAAAAAAAGTACGTTGATAAACCAGATCACTGAAGAGTTCGGCAGAGGGAATACAGGGAAGCCACGATTAGTCGAAGTTACTTTAGTCCCCAATACATGTAGTAATAATGTTCAAGGTGGCTAATATATTTCCAAACCGGGTATACAATCCGGATAACGTAATTTCTTCATAGAAAATGGAAGAAAAATATATAAGTAAATTGAGCTGCCTGGCCCGCGACTTGGACCCCATACTTCAAGTAGTCGATGCTCAACACCGAACTACTAGCGAGTAGACAACAAAGGATATCATAGAAAAAAAATACATTAATTATTTTATTTTTTGCATTCTATTTAAAAATATACGCTAGGTATCAAGTTCTTCCCATTCGTGGGTGGGCAATTAGTATATTAAAATGTTATTAGCTATGTCACAGTGTTAGTAAATCAATATGACGATAATGTAAAACGTCGCGATTGTGATCTTCGATGCGGAGGCATGATGTCACTCATGTTGATACTATTAGGCCTTGGAGAGCTGGCGAAACTGTTCCGCTTACAAGAAACATAATACTTAAATTATCTTTATAAATAACGTATGTTTATATTTGTGACAATGGAAAACAACTGGGTTGACTTGATGACGGATGACTTGGTTGTTTTCATTGTTTTCGTATTTTTTATAAGCACTAGTAGCGTAATGTATTCTTTAGTGTCAGTTAGGAATTGAAGGTGGAAACCCGTGCTGGTCCGGGCTCCTTTGCAGAATAGACCATCTGCCTTCCTTGCCAGGCAGCTCGTAAAAGGCGAGCATAGGCTTACCGTCACTAACACCGTGACATCGGACTAGGTGGTAGAGTTTCGCAGCGACTCGCCCGGGTTGGTACCACCGCCGTAACGTCTTGACGTGTTCCGGTTTGGAAGGTATGGTAGCCGGTAAACTTACTTTTGCTCGAGCCCTAACATCCGGATCTCAGATTGGCAGAGCACCATTACCACCTTTGGTGAGTCTAGGCGGCGTGAACTCCTTACCATCAGGAAATCCGTCTGTTGGTTTGCCATCCAATATCATAAAAAAATAGATAATTTAGCAAGTCCTTTAAAATAATTAGATACGAGTATACTAATTTTAGAAGGATCTCTCGCAGATCTAGACAGCTTAGAAACATAACTATCAACGTATCGATAAAGTAGTTAATTAGTTCAACGTATGAAGTAAATCCTAAGTAGCTCAACTGGCTAATACTGTCACTAATAGAAAGCTTGCGGATTCAATTCCTGTTTGAGTTAATTCTTATAAAATCAGCTGTATGTATAATGTTATCGTCCCATCAAAATCTGCGTAGTCATTTCGAATTTTAGCGCAAGCATGTACCTCAAATCCGCTATTTTGACGTCACAAACAAACACCTCTATGGTCTAGTCGCCCAGGTGTTGGACCTGACTTTATGAGGTCCTGGGGTTATATCCCCGGGTCAGGCAACAAAAGATCAGTTTATTTTCCAAAAGTAAGTATTTATCGATTTTCCAATAAAAAAACAGCGTTGCCGAAATTGGACGTGTGCCCGTTTGGTGATGGGATTGCCACCTATCACATTGCGGGGAATATTGTCTTCGGCTAGTCGTAGGTGTCTCTGCCTATTCCTTCGGGGATACGGGCGTAAGATACGTTCTTCCTTTTTCCTACGTTTGTAATGTGTTTGTAAAAAATGCATGTTTTATTTGCATAGATTTTAATAATACATACATATCTTCACGCCAAGTCCCTTACGGGGTAGGCAGAGAGTATCGAGTGCCAGACCTCACGATCCTGACAAACCTGTCTTGCTTCCTTCACATTCATAACCCTTTTCATACAAACACGCCGGTTTAGGAGACTCTTGACACCACATTCGGATAATATCCGATTGATCTGATCGTGAAATGTCAGCCTTGGTCTCCCCGGGTACCTACATCCATCCACATTCGCATTGTATATCTGCTTTGTCAATTTAATATAGATTTAGAAAAAGATACCGAACGTTATGTGGGCGATATCCAGTTGATGTCATTGCAATTATGATATTGCAAGCGTATGGCATATCACGCGTTAGTACACAATACGAACATTCAAATGTGACACAAAAGGCAAACAAGAATTGTGTTCGATTTACTTGTACTCTTCTTGATGACTTCTATGCGACAGGTACTTATGTAATGGTACGTGTTGGTTTCGGCCCCTTATGATAGGGAAGACCGAGGTGAGTTGTGACGAAGGAGAGTTGTGACATCGTTAATTTTTTGGAACCTATTAACGGATATTGAGCTCGCAATAGTGTACGTTTATCAGTTGAAGTCTCGAGCTAGCTGCACTATTGCGAATTCACAAATAGTTTATAGATTTCCAAAGATCGATGATGTCACAACTCTCCTCTGTTACAACTCACTTCGGTCCTATAGGTCCTATAGCACCTATAGGATAACTGTTTTGCTCCTAACCAGCTCGTAAGCCTGCGTTTGCTCGTTACTTACTGTAACTAAGGCTACCCAGCCTTGGGTCGTCTAGTTTTGTGATTCACCCGAATTGGTATAAAGTACAGTTTTGCCTGTTCCTGTCGCCGTCAGTGTTCGTGCGACGTTTTCCGTTTCGTGGAGATTAGGGGTTACCGGTAAATTTATTTAAAATTACCAGTAATTACTGACGCAACATGAAGAAATCGGTCGCGTTTGCTTTTAATCTCATAAAAAACTAAAGCCTCTCAATATATTAGTCCAAGAGTTGGTCTAGCGTATGTAATATAAGCTAATTCCGCGTAAGCACAATAAAATATTGGTCTAGCGTGTTTTCCCAAGTGTTAAGCGTTTGCTGAGTGTTGGTTGGTAGTGAATAAACCGCTACAGGTCCCAGAATCAGGACAGTGATACTGGGACCAACTAAACGCCAGAACTTAACTTGGAGGATGAGAAAATAGTGGTCTATAAGAGAATATAAATAAGAATATAAATTTAGACCAATATTGTGAGTGAAATAATTTGTGACTTGGTTTCTTACACTGGCCTCATGGGCCTCGTAGAGATGATAGAAGATTTCCGTGCTGTAAAGGGTACGTATAAGAGTTGTCCTACTAGGAAACTTTTTGTAAGATGTCCCAGACACCGTTCGATTTATGGAGATTAATAACCTTGGCGCCATCCCATTATATACTCTAACAATCTGGAAAAAGTAGAGCGAGTAATAGGTGCAAGTGGGATCCTCTTGTGACGGAGGCCAACATCATTTTGGGTCGTTTAGTTATTAGGGTTGCCTGGAAGAGATCGCTGACTTGACTACAAGGCCGCCTTTGTATATCTTCTTAGTTTAAGTTATTATTTGTGTATTTGTAATTACTCTGTATTTGGTACACAATAAAGAGTTATTGTATTTTATTGTATGCTTTATCGTTGAGATCCGATGTTTTGACTAACACGTAAGTCTTAAATGAGAGTGAACGTGATGACTGATGTCTGATGGCGAGTCTCCTGAAAAATTGTTCGTATGAATAGTCTATTATCAGTTGGTATCTAAACGTCCTACGTGATAATATTCATGCGTTCGTAAATTACAGGCCGGTATCTAATCCTCATAAGTAATGCGTATTTTAATTACCAAATTTCGGCTATCTATAGCACTTCAGGAAGTACCCTAACATTTTGAAGTCTCATACAACTTCTACCCTCCCCCCCATTTTAGAGGAAGGGGCGAAAGTTATAAGTTCATGTTTTTTTTGTTTGAATACTAAACTGAGATTACATACGCAACTTCAGCTTTCTAGCAGATCATCAGAATGTCAGTGTATTAGTGAGTTTGCCAGTGACGAAATCAGTTTTAGATATCAATAAAATCTAACTAGTAGAGCTACTCAATTGGGACTTTGTATGTTTAATTAGTCTATTATTGACATCATATTCTGAAAATATGAACTATCCGGTACACCGGAAACAACCAACTCGATGAGGGTTAAAAAAACAACGAAATACTTTGAGAAAAGGTAGGTAAGAAATTCGCTGACTCGTTTTGCCAGGGGCACTACCGTGGCCTCAGATACTGTCGCAGACTTGTTTTAGAACTTTCAAAGGGAAACATTTCTGAAGTATATGAATTTTGCGCGACTTGACCGTTTATGCACCGCGAGCGCACGCAGCGGACAGCGGAAACATTTTTCATTGGTGCTCCATTTCTATTGGTCTTAACGTGATACAGGGTTACATTTAAAAGACTAGCCAAGTTTTGAGAGAAGGTTAGGAATCGATAACTCTTTCGATATTTGAAGTAGGTAAATAAAAATTTAAAAAAACATATGTATTTTGATTTTTATCCAATGCAAAATACAAATTGTATGGTTACAACCATATTACAACGTAAACAAAGCATTCAACTGGTTACCGCCGACCGCAATCGCATTCGCAAGCTGGTGACGTCGCGACTCGTATTAGGTACGACATAGCGTTATGACAAGAAAAGCATTAACGTTGACTATTTTAAACAAATGTTTATAAAAGTAAAATTACAATTTGGCAATATTGTTTAGAATGCTTTATCATTTTAGCCTCAACTCGCTTGTATTCGAATTTGGCCGGTCCTTTAAAAGTATATCCTATACCCTGTATGTTCTGTCTATTGAGTTACTGAAGATGTATGCGTTGAAATAAATTGATTCCTTTTCAAATACCTAATTATTTATCCAGGGGACGAGATTTTTTGGATCGATCAGTGAACAAGCGGTCGTTCTCCTGGGTGAAAGGCAAGCATGGCCTATTGACACCATAAATGTTATAGGTGCGTCGCTGTCCATTAAACGGTATGCTGTACTCTATCTTCTGAACCGGAAAAACATTTTTGTCTGTATCAAGTGAAAACACTGGGTTTATTGTGATCGGTATTAAATGTCTTAAAGTATCTTCACGCCCATATCCCCGAAGGGGTAGGCAGAGGCACAACCAAGGCACCCACGACTATCCGAAGACACCAAGTCCCACAATGTGATAGGTGGCAAGCCTATCGCCAACGGGGCACATTTCCAATCCCGACCAGTAATTTTTTATTAGAAAATTGGAAAAATCCAACTTTCCTTTTGCTGGCCGACCCGGGATTCGAACCCGGGACCTCATGTAGTCAAGTCCAACACCCGGACCGCCAGACCACAGAAGCGATTAAATGTCTTATTAATAATTTTACACGAATTTCATAATCGCAGTTAAATTACTGACGATATTTTACGCCGACAACGATAACATTGCTCATCATAAAGCCTAGTCAATTTTGATTAAACACCAGGTGCGGAGATCACTAGAAAACTGAGCCCTTACCATGATTTGTCAACTTTACTATAGTCGTTACCGTCCCTGAAAATTAATTGTAAGAAAACTTTTAACAGCGCCTGTATTGGTAACTAAGAGAAGCACATTTTTAGACCAAAAGTTTCAGATTACCGAACGTAATGTATACCAACTCATGCTAAAGGCTCTGTACCTAATATATATGTATGTTCCTACTATTTTATTTTTATAGAAGTCGGACTTATATATAACCGTGATAGTTAGTGCAGTAGGTTAAGGCTGTTGTTATAGATAGCAACCGGCGAGTTGAAGGCTGAAATTGCGAAGTCTCAAGCTATCGTGGTTTGGACATACTGTTATGATGATGTATGTAGAACATGTGATAAGAAAAACGTAATTAAGATAGATAACGACCAGGTGAATCTCTTGATGGTTGAGAACATCGCCTTTAAATACGACAGATGTTACCGGTGCGTCGCTAACTCTATAGCTAACTAAAGCATTACGTTAGTTATTAGAAACTTTTATCAGCAAAACCAAGGTGATAACTGAAAAGTTTTATTTAGACGATATTTACAACTTCTACAATGCAGCTAAATGTTTTAATACATATTGCCTTTTAAATGACATCTGCTTGTGTAATTAACCCTTCAGAAACTAAAACATAGCTATTTTACAATTTCAAGTCTGTAATCGATCTAAATCCCAATTAAATAATACAAACTACGCTACTAGATACTACTACATTTTTTACCAGGCGGTAGAGTTACGCAGCGACTCGCCGGGATTAGTACCACTGCTCCTCTACCTATTTCTGCCGCCATAACATCAATGCTCGTCGATGAAGTGTTCCGGTTTGCTTACTTTTGCTCGAGGCCTGACATCCCGGCCTCAGGTTGGTAATGCACCATTACCACCTTCGGTGTCTCTAGGCGGCGTGAATTTCTTACCCTCAGGAAATCCGTCTGCTTGTTTGCCTTTCAAACACGTTAAAAAAGAAACAACTAAATAGTTGCGCAATATTGTGTCTCTCAAGTACCTACCAACCGTATTAACTATGTATATGTAATAAACAGTGGTAAATAACAAAAAGTGTATGTTTTGTTAATTTTTGTCTATTTTAATCAAGAATTTTAGGTAAATAAATAACCTTGACACTTCAGACGTCTTACACAATGCTTGAAAAAGTTAATTAACATTGCTTAACAAATAAAACTTATACTAGTTGATTAATAATAAGTACGATAGACTATGTATGGAAGCGAGAGTTGGGTATGTCAGAAAGAGCATGAAAGTAGGATAAATGCGGTCGAAATGAGAGCACTACGGAAAATCTGTGGTGTAACGCTCGCTGACCGCATTCGTAACAGTGAGATCCGAGAAAGAGTGGGATTGAAAGAAAGTGTTGGTGTTAAAATGCGAAAGGGCATGCTCCGCTGGTTCGGTCATGTGGAAAGAATGACAGATGAAAGATTGACAAAGCAGATATACAATGCGAATGTGGATGGATGTAGGTACCCGGGGAGACCAAGGCTGACATTTCACGATCAGATCAATCGGATATTATCCGAGGGTGGTGTCAAGAGTCTCCGAAACCGGCGTGTTTGTATGAAAAGGGTTATGAATGTGAAGGAAGCAAGACAGGTTTGTCAGGATCGTGAGGTCTGGCACTCGATACTCTCTGCCTACCCCGTAAGGGACTTGGCGTGAAGATATGTATGTATGTATGTATGTACGATAGACTATACATAATGCCTGCCGCCGCCATCATAGTGTTTCGTGTAGTTGTGTTCCGTTCCAGAGGGTAGGGTAACAGATTCTTTTTCGCACAGAATAGCGATATCTGTAACATCTATGGTGTCTATAAGCTTCGGTTGTTTGTAAATATATATTTGTATAGAACTCTAGATAAAGATAGAATTAGTGACTTTAAAATTTATATAGTTTTCTCTCAGCGGTGAATAAATTTAACACAATATAGTTAAAAATTTGTATGAATTTAACATGTTTTTTTATATTTTTATGGCCTATTACAAATCATTTTTGATCTAAGGATCGATAGTAGCAATGGTTCCTATTTACCAATGGTCTTTCCATTTCTAATTTTTGAACAGTTGCTTTGTAGTTTATCTTATAATTTAAGCGTAATAAAACTACAAACGCTAACTCCAATTATTTAATTAGGTACCTAATCGAGAAAAATTTTATCAACGTCCCATTACAATTCAAAAAGCAGTAATAGGATCATGATCAAATTAATATGAGGCCAACTCAGAATCATGAACTATTATTTACAAAAATACCATAAAAATCAGTTTATTGGTCAAGTTATCGCGTAACAAACATACAAAAAAAAATTAAAAGAGACATATAGTCGAACTGTACTTGAGTCATTTCTCTAGCTTCACTAGTTATGTCTATCTAAAATACTAGCTGACCCGGCGAACTTCGTATCACTTGACATTAACAGGTACTAATAGTTTGTATGGAAAACATTAAATTATTGTTTTTCCTACTTTTCCTACATTTTTTCGGTTTGTCTCTTTAAAGTAAGTTTCTTTAGACAATAACTAACACAACAAAAAATAATTAGTAAAATTGGTCCATCCTTTCAGGCGTAATGCGAGGGATTCGTTTTCTTTGTCTTTAAACAAACGAATTTTGTCATTTTTTTGTTATATTGGTTTTTATTAGGAGAAGGATCATATAAAGAGAAAAATCTGAAAAATTGCATTTGCAGTGGAAAATACCACACTACAATTTTGTCTATACAAACAACAGTTTATTATAGTAAGTATATAATATAAGTAAGTAGTAATTATAGGGATACTATCAAGTGTCCCTATAATTAATGTCAAGCGATATGAAGTTAAAAGGCTAGTATATAGTATAAATGAATCCCATTTTTCTTGGTCTTTGCATCACGCGTGATCAGATAGACCCATTTCGCTAATTCTGTTTTTGTTGTGTTGATTATTGTCGGCAAAAGGTTCTTAAGAAAAAACAAACATAGGTCAGGGTTAGCGCCTGTCGGCTCAGCTAGTTATATGCGGATACCTGAGCTAAGTAAATTGAAGAGCAACTGAACGCCATCAACGATAAAAAATAGTATATTATTAAATTGGATTGGACTTCCCTCACTAGAGGCTATCTCTCGGGAGACCAAATCTCGACTTGGTGGTGCGTTGTAATACTAGAGAGAAAAAAAAGTTATGCTTGCCGCTCGGCGTTAGGAAATGGGGGGGGGGAACAGTGCGGAGACGGCGTAGTTGTAATATTATATGTGTTTGCGGGGATATAACTACGACACTTTTTAATAAAGCATAACATAAAGACACCAAAGTAATTGTTGGCTTCTAAATGGTATAAACATTAGATTTATTGCCGTATTGAAAACTTGTGTCAAACATTTTTATTCTTATCTTAAATTTCTGTCGCAAGTTGAACTGGCATACTCTCAACATCCTGTGCAGGGGTTTATCTTGTTTAAAAAATATGCTAAAAAGACAAGCCGACTTCCTTCCGCTGAAACTGGTCAGCTCGCGACCGTGATTCGGATTCGGTATTGGTTTTTAAACTGGCGATATGCAAATTTTTGATACAACCGAAGCTAACAAATATTTAACGTGATATTTTGAAAATTATTTGAATTCCGAATTGTTTAGATATTTTACAAAAAATATTTGAATTCCGAATTGTTTAGATGTTTTACAAAAAATATTTGAATTTCGAATGGTTTAGATGTTCTAAAAATGAGTTGAATTTCGAATTGTTTAGATGTTTTAAAAAAGCAATAGTTATTTTATCACTTGCTAGTACTTACTATAAGTTGAAGGCTTATTATGTATATCGTAGTAATATTATTTTACTTCACCAGATGTTATCTCGCAACTATTGTCTTTCTTTATTATTCAATTAATGAATAGTACAAAGTTAATCTACTTATTTAAAATTGTTGTTTTCGCCTATCTTTGCTTTTCAT